>VYZW01052624.1:0-12633 GCA_013401315.1 Balaeniceps rex
GATCATACTGCACACATTTTTTTGAATTTTTTTTTTTTTTAATGTAAAATTTGGAGAGGACAACAGCTGTGTTCTTATGAGGACTTTTTTCTTTGTGTTTAGTGTGGTTTTGTCCAAAGCACTACACTGCATTTTCCCACTAAGTGAAACAGGAAAACATCTTAAAAAAAAGTTTACCTTCCATGCATTTGCATTCATCTCCTTCACACAATCTCACAAGTTTTTCATTTCCATAGGGGTTATAAAATATAGTGCACCTTTTATCTAGAAGATACAAAAAGAAATAATAAATACATATAGAAAATCCAAGTCCAAGAAGCCAGCACTGAAACTTTGCAAGTCAAAAGTTACCTGAGCTTAAACCAACAAGGATTAAAAAGCTGTTGAAGAAGGAAAAATGTAGTCTTCAAGGAGGAATAAAGATTAAAAGACAATTGTGAATTTGAAGACATGGAACACATACCTGGTGCATGGTATTCATATACAGTGAATGTGGCAGGATTCAGCATTCCAACCTGGAAAAGCTCACTTATTCGGAACTCAACACAGAGAAACTTATTAGCTGGCACCTATTTGAAAGACACATGAATTAAGGAGCTCTAAAGGAAACAAAATTGTCCCAAAGAGTTAAAGTAGTGCTTACAGTTATGAAAAGGTTAACATACAGAGTCTATCTGCAGAATAACATGTCCATCTTTTATCTCATAATCTGCTATCAACTGATCAACTCCACTTGCAAGCTGTAGGGGAGAAAAACAGAGAAAAATCTTTTATACAAGTTAAACATTTTTGTATGATCTTGAAGGTTTTGTAATCAGTAGCTTTAACACAACTAAGATGAAAAAAATACTTATTTTAGGGTTGCCTCTTTATAATGCTCATACTCTCACTTGTTTTTTTTCCTTTTAAGGAAATTATCCTTCTACTCATTACATGAAGATAATAAAGAATTAAAGAGCTAATTATCCTTAAAAGAATACTTCAGTCCACATATAGCATCCTATTTAAATCTTATAACTCTAACTCTGATTGCCTTTAACTAAAACTCGCATGCTTGTCAATAGGAGCTGGATGAACACAAGCACTACAGTTAAGATTCAGTTCACAAACTTTAGCCAACTAATAGTTAGGTACGTATACTAACAGTGTTCCCTTTACAGTTAGCAGATACAGTGTCTCCAGAGGTTGATTTACACCACCGTAACACATATGACAACCACTGTCTATCCACTCTTGTCTTTCCACTAACAACAGAGGGAGCCTAGATGTCAAACTTTAACTAGATGTCTAGCTTCTGTGTCTATCAAAAATCCATAATCTAGCCTTAGGTAGATTATTCTCATTAGTATTAGAAGTGTTTGGAAGCAATGAGGATATAATGATATAAATCTGCACTACTACTCTAACAGAAAAAGATGAAGACCAGTAAATATTATAGTTCTGTCAAAAAAACTTCAGTAAAAGGAAAAAGTTCTCTAATACTTACAGTAGATAAGTCTTCTGTATTTGCTTCCAAACCGCTAACCAAACCTATGTCCATCACGGCATGAGCAGACCCTGACTGCGGCTCTCTCACACTGGGCCTGTACCTAAACCAGATTAAAAATAGTATTAGTTAAATATAACTGAAATTAAAAAGAAATCTTCAAATGTGATCCCAGAAAAACCTAAGGAAAATTCTACCAAGATTTAGACCACAGTAAACCCACAATGAAGCAAGATAGTCCAGACGAATCATTTCAGATTTATGCCAATATCATGCATAAAGAAGCTTTTCTTAATACTTATGCTCTTAATCCATATATAAATTAAAGAAAAACTCCCTCCCAAAGAGATCATGACCTTTGGCTCTAATTCTGTTTACACACATATCATAAAAGTGAAGAAACAGGAAGAAAAGAAGATCAGAAGACCAGGTAAAATTATTAACAAACTTAAACATTCTAATCTCTTTAAAAATAAAAGAAATGTAATGTAAATATGTCAGTTAATGTAACATTAAAACAATAACTAAGAAAAACCAAAAGACCAGAAAGCCTTTGCAACATTCTTCGATTAATTTCATAATGCATACATAGACCCACAGTGCATTTGCTTTGCACTGCTCCAATTCCTTAACATGTCAGCTGGGAATTCCACCTCTGCAAGGAGCATTGAATGTTAGGAAATCCAGGACATTTAGAACCAGCATTTAGTTAAACGAAACCTTTAAATGCAAAACATTGGCTCAATCATGGGGGAAAGAAAAAAAAAAAACAAAAACAAAAACCACCAAACAAAAACCCCCTCAGGTGTACTTACTTTGCACAAGCCTCTAAGCGCCCAAGCGGCTCACCATCTTCTTTTCTGTAACCTTTTCATATCAAGTAGAGTTAAATAAGTCATTTTATAACTCTTCAGAAGCAGCAATCCAAAATTCTCATAAAGCATTTTCATAATTGAAAGATAATTCTTTGAATTGTTTTGGTGGCTATTTTTATAGGAACTCATTGTCTAGCCACAAACAAGTAACATTATACTTCTTTTATAATTCAGGTGAAATGACAGCTTTAATGTTTAATGTACTTTATTGTGTACTTATGTTGTGAAAACTACTTCATGGCAAAAGCTCAGAATGTGGTTATATACCCTGTTGTAAATGGACTAGAACTCTCAGTACCTTGTAGAACTCACTCTAACCTCCCCCCAGCCCCCATCATATTTCTTTCTTCTGCTGGAAGTTTGTATTCCTCACTCGTTCAACCACAAAAACTCTTCATAAATGAGTAAAAATGCACCTAACAGAAATACATTAAAAATTAATTCTATTCACAAAAAGGCAACAGTTTCAAGAAGGGCTAGCAATTTCTTTTCCGGTTTTGCATTTAGAAAGTGGCAGAATTTATTACAGTTTCGTTCTTAATAAGAAACACTTTGTTAAACAAAGTAAGGGGTTTTTTCCCTCCCTCCCTTGCACTGACCTGAGTAGTAATATTTAAAACCATATTAACCCTTTACCATCATCTCTCTTTGGAACAATCTTCAATTCAAAGTTACATGACTCTTCAGAAGTACCGATTGTGTTATACACTGTCCTCACCTACACATGTACAAATAAATTAAGACAAAACAGAAGCAGTAAACAATCATCAAAACTGGCATAAAACTGTGAAAACTCATAATATGAAGAATATAATACCAGTAAAAACAAGTCTGTACAGCATGCTTAGTTTTGATGGACACAAAGCAGAGTAAATAAATGATCAGCACAGAAAGAAGTGGGGAATTCTTCAGCAAAACCACACCATTTTTGCTGGTCGTATTTACAAGACTAAAAATATTATCCAAACAACTGATATTTTATGAAGATAAATACTAGTACACAAGAACATTTCAGATGTTATTAAGTTTGATGCTAGAAGCAGCTATGAAAGATTAGAAGAAAATATATCATGGGAACAGCTTAATATTTAGGCACACAAAAATTATTCCTTTAAATATTGCCAGAAAACAGTTTCTCAATGACGTTGCTTAATAAACTAAGAGTAAACTCCAGAATAACAGAGAATCGAGCAATTTCTCAAAATTGATTATTAAGTTGGGTCTTCTCTGGCTGTCTAAGCAGAGATAGTAACAATTGATGAGCATTAAAACCAAGTTGATCATCTATTTAGATTTATGGAACAGAAAACCTCCGATGAAAAGGAAGAAACTTCACAGCTTCTGTCTCATAAGCCATAAGTCATACAATGGCTTGTACTTAATCTAAAATATAGCCATAATGACATCCATCACTTCATTCTAAAGGTAAGGGCAACAAATGGAATAGTTTATGAGATATTAACAAACGAGAGATTCCATTTAAAAAAATTGGTTGCATACTTACATTTACTGTAGCTATGCCAGTGCTGCTTCCAGTGCTTACATATATGTCATCATCCAAAGGTACCTAAAGGATTGATGTTAAACAAAAAGTTATAAGTTAACAATAAAGATAGCGCTATTAGCAACAATTCAGGTCAGATGATCTGCTTGTCTTTCCTGCATTTTAAATACATATTAAGGCCAGATGCTACAAACAGATTCTACAAAAAAAACTTCATAGGAACAAACAGAAATACTAAATTTAAATGAATATTTGATTGCATTAAATTTAGCAGATAAGCAAAGTCCTTAAACATTTTCTATACCAAATTACTAGCAGTTTATTAAAAGCAAAAACTACTCTAGTAGCAATTTCAAAGTTCCAATAATTATTTAACAAGTTGCTAAGAACTCTGCTTTCCCTTTTCAAAAGTGATACTATTCACTCACTGTCACAGTTCTTCCCAGGAAATCATCTTTTGTCAGTTTAAACAGATGAAGGTCTCCATGGTCTTTGTATGCCACCTTAACATTCATGTCCAAATTAAGCCGTTTGACAAGAAGGGAATATTGAGTCAAGGCCTCAAGGGCAGTAATTGTGTCCTGCCAGAAATCAATTATAAAGAATTAATTCCAGAAATTAAAAAGAAGAGAAAATGTATTACAAAGCAATTTATTTTCTGCCACTCAAACATGATTACAAATAATGGTAACCATTACTGGCTAAACAGCTTAGCAGTGTCTCAGCAGTACACTTAACATGGTGGTAACACATTTAACACTATACTCATAGACATATGTGTGCAATTTAAAGAAATGCATGCAAGTACTAAAAAGGAAGCAAGCAAATATCAATAAACAAACACAGAACTCATCAGTCTCTTCATAGACTTTTAATAATTAAAAAAAAGGAGGTTGCGTGAATTAGAATATTCTATATAGTATGACTGGTTGATAGTGTATTAGAAATCTGGCAACTTTCACTTGACTTTTAGTCTATTCATGCATATTAACACAGTTTTTACAATGAAAAAATGCATACCTTCTTACACTGTGCTCCATTTTTGTGGCAAACAAGAAAAAAAACACGTCATGAAATGAAATACTCTGTTTTATAAAAAACTTGGGAAAACAGTAACTGTAAAAACAGTTTTCCTTTTATGATTCTTTTCATTCAGCAAATCTGAAGTCAGTGGAATCAGCTTGCAAATTTCTATTTATAATAGACTTCATGAAAAGAAGTCGTATTTCCCAGAGACAAAGAATACCATGGCAACAGAGTCATTTGATACTAATCCCATACATAGGACATTGAAATTGTCAATGTGGTCATCTAATGATATTACCCTCTTAAGAGGTCTCAGATTTTGGTACTTGAAGAATGAGAACAAAATATTTAAAAGCTCACCTGAGTTGAATAAAAACCTCCACCATATCTTTGTTCTTCAGACAACCATTTGATGATTGGATTAGCATAGTTTTTGTCCCCTCTTAGCAACGTAGTAAGCAAGGCATATGCTGTAGTTTCAACCATTTCTGCAGTAGCAGAACTGGGAGTGTGTTGATCTAGTGTTTTGAAAGTATCTTTCCAAAAACGATATATAGGAGGGTCACCTACAAAAGTATAAAAGGAAGGTTTCAGATTGGAACATAGCAACAGCTCTCTCCAGACTACGCAAGGTGAACTATTGCCTACTCAGGTCAAGGAGAAAAGGAGGAACTCACTCTGCATTTAACAGGAGATAAAAGATACACTTCTCTTACACTAGTAAGTCTGATGTTTATACTGGAAACTGATGATAAACAGACCTGATGCAAAGCATCTGATGCATATCCAAATATTGCTGGTCCTGAACAGTGACAGAGTGGCCAAACAAATAGAATACAGATTTTAAATTTATTCTTTTTTAAAGCCACTTTCAGCAGACAGGACAAAGCTTTTCTATTCCAGCAGAAATCGTTACTTGCCAGAGAATAGTCTGAGCCCCTTGCCTGTGACAAAATACACTAAAAAGGAACAGCCTTCACAAGAGACTATAAAGTCCCTCATCAACCACTGAGAAATCAAGAAGAAAACTCAACACAACAAAAATGAGGGCAGTGGCAGATATTGTGAAAAATTCCACTCTGAGCCAAGGAAGAGAGTGGACACATCACAAGGATGAGGAGGCAGACAAATGTAATCTGCTATGGACACCTGCATAAAAGGAAAGCCTATAGATAGAACCAACGTGATACAATGGGGAATGACAGATGCCTAGCTGACTTGCATACTGCTAATGAAATTGCACTGTCAAAAAGCTGGAAGCGGGATTCAATCTAGCAAAAATACTAGGCCACACAAGACTAAAAATTCACTTATGCCGAAGCAAGCATCACTGAAATGCACTCTCCAAGTAGTGCTATCAGAGAATTTAAAAATACTAAAAGAACAGCCTACCTGAGAGCCAACTACAGTACAGACTCTGAGAGAATTTAATATACCTATGACAGATGCTTCCTTCTTCAGTGCAGAGAACGCCGATCGTGCAGAGAGATGGTTCAAATCCACAAGAGCTAAAGCATACGAAGTTATTGCCATAGTAAAGGGGCTTTGAGCAGACTGCACATTTTTCATCAAATAATCTCCTGCTTTATTTTTAGCATCATGGATTTTCTGAAATGATGAACAGGTTACAGCTTACATCTATTAGACTTATTTTTAAAGAAACACATCTATCAAGACAATATAGGTATATATAGTATCTTCTACAATATATCTTACAATAAAGTGATCCAGAATTTCATTATTGTTCTTTTACTGATTTTGAAAGACAAAGACTAACAACATAAATAAATCTTAATCTTTGAAATTGAAAAAAGCCTCTTGATTTCTTTGAACAAATGTTAAAGAAAATGGAAGAAATTACAATCCCAGATATCCTGGTTTCAGCTGGGATAGAGTTAATTTTCTTCCTAGTAGCTGGCATAGTGCTGTGGTTTGGATTTAGGATGAGAAGAATGCTGATAACACACTGATGGTTTAGTTGTTGTTCAGTAGTGCTCACATCAGTCAAGGACTTTTCATCTTCCCACGCCCTGTCAGGGGCACAAGAAGCTGGGAGGGGGCACAGCCAGGACAGCTGACCCAAACTGGCCACAGGGCTATTCCATACCATATGGCATCATGCTCAGTATAGAAACTGGGGGGAGTTGGCCAGGGGGCAGCAATCGCTGCTCGGGGACGGGCTGGGCATCGGTCAATGGGTAGTGAGCAATTGCATTGTGCATCACGTGTTTTGTATTTTCTTTTATCGTTATTATTATTATTATTACTTTCTCTTCCTCTGCTGTCCTATTAAACTGCCTTTATCTCAACCCATGGGTTTTACTTTTTTTTCCGATTATTCCCCCATCCCACTGGGGAAGGGGGATGGGGAGTGAGCGGCTGTGTGGTGCTTAGTTGCTGACTAGGGTTAAACCATGATACCAGAACATGACTGCTGGCAGAAATAAAAATATTATTTACCTGAGTAGGACATATTTTAATTGATTTTTCAATTCCAATAACAGAAAATGCTGTGAGATACAAAGATTTTTCTTTAGCTTCTCTAGGTAATGTACCCTACAAAACAAAATATGTAAATATAAATAAGTAGAAACAACAATTAATTTAAATAAACAGAACTTTTTACAGTTTAGGTGAGGAAACAAATAGAAATTCCTGCAAGAAATATCAGTTTGGTTTAACCTGAAAGTATGTTGACTCTTTTGAAGGTAATAGCTTATTTGTAAAAAAGAGACAAAACTATATAAAGTTATTGGCAAACCAGGACTATTATACTGTAAAATCAACCCACATAATTTTTTTCTAAATATTAAGAAGTGGCAAGCAGCTACTTTTAGTGGGAAAACAGAAAGGTTTGCAAGATTGTGCTGTTCTTCAAATGAATTTAGAAAAATGCAAATTTAGCAAAATTGTCTTGAATAGGTGTCCTGGTGAAGTGCAGCCTAAAATATCTTGCATTCCTAAAACACATTACCTCCTGGTGACTTCAGCTTTTAGTGTATACGCACAAAAAGCGTTTGCTTCTCATACCTGTAGTTTCACTGGTTGGTAATTTGAAAATTCACTGAATGACCCATCTGGCATTTGACAGTTATCAATCAACCACAGAAGTGAATTACAGACAGACATTTCATCAAGATTTATATATTGATTAACTTGTCCGAGAATCCTTAAAGCAAAAGCTGTCAACCTGCCAAGGAAATCAAACAGATCATGTTTGTTTTGATTAGCTGATACTACCACATTGCTAGAGGCTAGACACAAATTTGCACTATTTATGATTTAGGTATGCTACACACTCTCACAGTTCAAAGAAATATTGCAGATGGATTTTGAATTTAACTTAACAAATGGGCAATAATTACTCAAATAATTTTAAACTAGGATCAATTTCCATGTTTCAGGATGTGAACTCATTACATCCCCAAAAGATTACTTTTTCCATATGCACAGAACTTAAGGAAGATGCCTTTGAAGCATCTTACTCCTTCCTTCTATAAGCCAACTGCATTTGCCATACTGAAAGGCAAGGCAGTGACTACGTATTTCGCCTAAATTTCAACAGCAGATTCTGTTTTCCATAAACAGTATTACCCCTCCTGTTTGCTAGCCTTTAAATATCATATTTGTGTGAACAAGAGGAATGTCTGTTTTACCCTTGCTTGTGTCCCTGTACTTAGCTTTCCTTCTTCAAACTTGGGGTGCAACATTTGCCTGAGCTTATGATTCTGCAGGGAACCAAGGTCTACGCAGTTCTTTTGTAAAATTCCAAGCCCAAAAGAGGTTTCAGAACTGAGCAAAAGCCTACAAATCATCTCAGGTATGTCTGCTCCTAACCATTGGCCCAACTTGATTGTAATGGTGTGAACTATGGACATAAACAAGTGAAAGCAAGGAATCAAAAGCTATTATTCAAAGTTGTAAGCACCACTTAAATCTACCATTAAGCTCACCTTTCATGCTTACTAGAAAGTATCACCCTTTAAAAATTAGTTATGACATGCAAGCAAAGGAGGGAAACAAGCCTTTTCCATCCATTCTAATCAAAAGACCTTTTTAACTCACCACGTGCTAGCTTGCCCATTCTTCCACATGCTATACGAGAAGTCAGAATTTCTGAATGACAAGATGCTTACAATTCCTAAGGAATATATTAGGCAGAAAATAAGTTATGAAAAGATATTTATATTAAAATTGTATTTGCTCACTCAGATATATTATCTTTCTCATTCAGCAAAGTTTATGCACCTCTACAACTCTGAAGCAAGAGAAGAAGCTATATTTTTCTACCTTCTTTCATCTTCCTCCTCATTTTAGTTCTTGAAGTTAAGGTTTCGGGACCCAGTAAATGCCAGTTATTTGACTCTTCCAAGTAGTGAAACACATAAAATACTGGGGCAATACTCATCAACTCTGCCTCTGCACTGCCCTTTGGCAGATTAGTAAGAATACTAAGACCACTAGAACTGAGGATTGTGGCAACCACTTCACCCATAAGATGCCCTGTGGAAAGAAAAAAAACAAAATTGCTTATAAGCAATCATTCTACACAACGTATTTAAAATTCTACACAAAAAGGCAATTGGCAAAGCCTTTTCTCAAAAGCAGAAGAACCTAGGAATAAATTCAGACAGATTTAAACAAAGCAATAAAAAATAGGAGAAAAAGAATATATATACAGAAAGCACATATACAGTAGACTAAAAGTTTCAATCCAATTTACCTTTTACACTGACACTTCTATCAATTTTTGTTTTAGGAACCAGGTTTAGTGGGATTTTATATCGAAATTCTTGTCGTCTCTTGATTGAACCTATAATTGAAAATGTATATATATCATACTGCACAATCGAAATCAACAGATGATTCAGATGTAATAGCCAGATTTAAAGGTCACAACTATCTGAGAAGTCAGCAACAAAAACACCTATGATAACATGAAAACTAGAAATATGCCCAAAGGCACATGCGAACAGTATCAACCTTTGACAAAGAATGGATGCAAACACTTTAACCTTTCTTTTGCCTTTTTGGCTAAGAAAAAAATCTGATCTGGACCTAAACTTTGTGGTTTCAGATTCATCTCCAGTTAAATGAGAACACACTCTATTTTCATTAAGAAAGCACCTGCTAACTGGTTTTCAAGCACACTGAGAAAAGCTTAGCGTGATATCATAGTAAAAGATACATATAAACGTTCCTTTAAGAAATGAATCCAAGGTTTTTTTTTAAAGACTAGCTATTTTAAGATTGACTGGTTACTCAATGAAAGGACAGGAAATCCTTGGAATGAACTTATGAAGAATATTGCAGGAAGGAGAAATGGCAATTTTTTCACATTACAGAAAACTTGATCATCATGAATCAAGAAAATGAAAAAATAAACAAAGTAAAGACATATATGATCAATTCTCTTACCATAAACACCCTGTGGATCCAAAGTGAAACCTCCATGAAGTTCTTTCTTAACGCCTTCTGGCTGAAATCATTAAGAGGAAAGAAGTAGAAAATGAAAACACTTTTCCTTAATCAAATATATTAGCTGAAACAACAGTTTAAAACCATAGTATTTTTGCCTTCTACATCCTTCTCTGTAGTTGAGTTTTACTTAACTGTTCTACATCTGTTCTACATACATTTAAGCTAGTGTTCTAGCTCCCAAAATTCTTGACAAAATTTAAGAAAAGATTTAAATAAAAGCTTATGAAAGAATTACAAAAAAGTGTCTTTCAGTGAAGCATGCTTAAGCAGTTGAAAATCCAAACCAAATAACTTAGAATACAGTAGTCTCCTTGCTTACTAAGTTATAATCTATCTATTTATATATATAATATTTCTGACAATTCTTATAATCAAGGTTTAAAAATGTGCGTACTCAAATACTCAGTCATGCATTTTTTCACTGCATACACCTCAGTGAATTCAATGATATCATGTAATATTTTGGATTCTGAAAATATTAAAATAAATCAATATTTATATATTGATTTAATATATTTTTATTTCTTATGACTGAATCGATATGAAATTCAAAAACACTACAAACATTTTGATTTTTTTTTCTTACCATTACACGTAAAGTTTTAACTACAGTTTCACTGTTCCTGGCTGTCAGCAATGTAAAGTTGATAGTGTGAAGACCCAATTCCAAAGGAAGTATTCTGAACGTAACTGGTGACGAAGAACCGCCATCTAGATTCTTAAAATTACAACTGTGTATCCTCGATCCAGTAGTTGCAGAATCTCCAAAAGAACAGATTCCATTTCCAGCTGCTATTTTAACACAGAACTGAAATGTTGAAGAATTTTAAATGTTTCACTTCCATGACAGGTACAATGCCAGAGAAATATTAAAGCCGCTGAAATACTATAATGAGTACTCTATTACTATAATACTACTTTTCTGTTTACAATGAGCAAGTGTTACTAACTTTGGAATTACTATTACTTGCACTAGAGATACACTAACAAATGTTCACTAGCAACACCAGGGAACCACTATACTAGGCTTCATACACATACCATACTATACTCAAATTTTGCACTTCTGTTTGAATGTATTCCCTTAAGAATAGTCCTTTTATATTACAATGTAATCTGTGAGCAGGTGATTCAAAAAGGCCCATCGCTTTTTGATACTGTGTCCAAACAATTGGAGTAGAAAAATTGTATTTTAACTTTCATCAGGCAAAGTTGTTAGGCAAGAGCATGACAACACTGTAATCAATGGAGTGGCTGGAAATGAAACAATTAATGATTGGATTTAATTGTTACATAGTTACATAGAGCATACATAACACTAGCTGAAGGACTGGAGAAATCTGATCCAAGGATCTGTTTATACTGGATACTCCCAGGGGAAATGCTTTTTTAGGTTATGATGTTAATCTTTCCATAGAACTCACTAAGACCACAAATTACCTTAATTGCAGAAGCTCCATGGTTATAAACTGATCCTTTTAACTCAATTTGTTCTCCTCGCACCACGGAATAAGGAACATAAATGCTCAGGAAGATATCTTTTACAACTTGCACTTCCAACGGCGGAGCAACACATATACCTATGAAAATTAAAACAAGTTTGAAAAAGTCTTCGCATACTTGCCACCTTTACTGATGACTTATCATTTTTCAATATGTACTTTGAAATTACCCACACTTTTTTAAAAGCTACCAGGCTCTTGCTTCCTTTTCCAAGTTGCCATCTCCCACGCTTCACACATACTTGCTGACATATCAGTCCTTTGGGCTTCTTCTCCTTCTTCCCAAAGTGAGAAACAAATTTTCTGTTTGGACTACCATATCTATGGGAAAATTTGTTTCTTCCTCTCCTCAGGTCCCTGAGCTATTGATAGCAGGACGCTGTAAAGTTGTGCCAGGGAGGAGTCACTCACTATTTGTTCTTATATTCTTCTTAGTCATTTATTACAGGCCACTGTCAAACACAACTAGGCTAGACAGACCTTTGTTTTCCCAGCCACTGAGATTCATAACAAGAAATGAAGTAATTTCCTTTCCCTAAAATATATGTTTTGTTGTTTTCTTTTCCTGTTTATCAACCAGAAAAATAACATTTTAGAATATGTGTCAACTGCAAGGAGAGGTTCTGCAAAATCCAAATGGAAAAGCTCCCTAATTCTTTAGTTACAATCTAATTAGTTTGCAGTACCTACCTTTATCAGAAATGCCAACACCTTGTACTTCCCAGGTAGTCAGCGAATCAGGCAAGGTGATAGACAGAG
>VYZW01052625.1:0-11010 GCA_013401315.1 Balaeniceps rex
ATTTATAGTGACCTGAACAATGAGCAGTTATCCAAAGATGCAACCACTCACCGCCTGCCAACCAGCACCCAGCCAGTCCCTGAGCAGCCATTGCTGCCCCTGTCCAACTCCCCCCAGTTTATATACTGAGCATGACGTCATATGGTATGGAATAGCCCTTTGGCTAGTTTGGGTCAGCTGTCCTGGCTGTGCCCCCTCCCAGTTTCTTGTGCACCTGGCAGAGCATGGGAAGCTGAAAAAGAAAGTCCTTGACTAGGGTAAGCACTACTTAGCAACAACCAAAACATCAGTGTGTTATCAGCATTCTTCTCATCCTAAATCCAAAACACAGCACTATGCCAGCTACTAGGAAGAAAATTAACTCTATCCCAGCCAAAACTATGACAAGTCTTCAACTACTGCAGGACACAGGACAGGTGATGTTTCCTAGCAATTAGGCTAAGCACTTATTTTCTTTCTATGGTAGGAAAGCAGTTTCCTGAATCCAGAGAGCAGAAGTCAGTGTTACTGGTGCTCAGATAACATGGACAATGCAAGAACAGGGTTGTAAGATATATGGGGTGAGAGCCCATGTCACAGGTTCTGTCTTCATGATACTCCTTTCTGTCAAGAACAACCATATCTGTTTTCCATGCACATGTCAGTAACCAGACATGTACAGGCCACTTGCAATATATTATAAACATGAAGCACAAAAGAGAACAAGTATTCAGGAGACTGAAAGCATTTGTTGCCTTATTTTCTGCAATTAAGTGTGCTTGTGAAACAATACAGCTGCAAATTACTAAATGATCTGGCAGACAGGAGTACAAGTCATTATTCCTATTCCTCAACAGTTGCATATCATGTTCAAACTCAGCAAGACAGTTATGCATGCCTAGATCAAGAGAAACTTTGAGAAGTTAGAGTTGAAGGTAGAAGAGTCGATGGTCTAAAGAAAACAGAGTTTCTGGGAAATTGGATACAAGCCAGCACTTTCTTTCAAGTGCTGCAGGTGCTACAGAGGCTCTTTGCTACAAAAGCAAGATGTACCAGAAGCAATCCTGAACAGAGCAGAAGTCATCCTCTGCTCAGGAGAAGTGGGCTGAAAGCTACTGTTGTCAGAGCCAAGTGAAGCAGCCACATCATCTGCGCAAGAAGGGTATCTTGCACTCTTTTTCCCATTGGGATTAGACTAAACCCAGTTAACATTTCTTGCCTTTCCTAGATTTCTTCTATCCACCACTCTAATATCAAAGCCACAGGCTTAAACAAAAAAATATAGGAAGAGCTAGCACCATATGTTGTTGTTCATCAGACACAACATGAGAGGCACATGTTCAGAGACTGAGGAAAGATTCTGAGAACCACTCTTTCCAATAAGCTGTTTCTGTCTTGCATACATTAGAAGTTTTTTCTAAGTGTTTCTTACCTCCATTTTGTTTTATACATAGGTCACTACAGCTTTTCCAGGTAAAAGAAAACTTTTTATATTTATGTAAATATTTAAAAGTGACTGGTACTGCATTTAGTTTATTGGAGTTACACTTGTCCTGACTGCTAATCTGAAGTGTTAAAGCATGTCATTAGTAAACTGCATATACAAAAAAAAAATCACATAAAAATGGCCTCTAATGAAAGTTAAGGTATCTAGGAATTAGAGGCATATAAAATCCAGTCTGCTGGCTTCTTTAAAAATAGAAATGAGAGCAGGTGGTGGTTAAGACAGGATGGATAAAAGAAAAGACTAACAAAAAGCATGCCCTAAATAGCTAGATGTGAAAGTGAAAATCCCCACTAGATTTTTCCAGCAACTCACTTTGATCTTTTCATTCTAGCACCCTTTTCTGATTGAAGCTATTATTAGCATCAGCCACCCAGGGAAGGTAGGTAGACCAGTGTGGTACTTTCCTCCTCCTGATCTTAGCTGTGCGCTCCACCAATGGCCAGAGACCTCAGGCAGTAACTGGACATCTGCTTTTTCAACTAGGGAAGCCAGTACCTTGAATAACATTCCTCATCAGTACAAATAAAAACCCAGGGGAAGGTATTTGACAAGTGCAAAACAAAGCCAGAACTATGACCAAAAACCTGCTGGCAAAATTACTAAATCCACTAGCCAGAAGGGTAAATATTGCCCTCCAAACATGGAGAATCTATGCAGGTGCAGTCAGTGACTCCACAGACTGGCCACACGCTGGGGAGTAACAAATGTGTATGCTTCCCAGCACCATAACAGATGCTTTTCTGCACGCCTGCATTAATAAGAGAAAGTCAGGAGTACTGAAAGGGAAAATGAGAATTCAGTTCCACAGCTACAAACTGACCCAGGCATTTTGTCCAGCACAGGGGATATTTGAGGAAACTTTAGTTCTATTGACATTTTAAGCAGGTTTGGGTTGTGGATTCTCAGTCAGCCTGTAATGTTCTGTATTACTTAAAGTGGGGCAGTTGTTTAAGTTTTGAGAGCAGTTACTATTTGCTCAGATCAACTGCAGCAAATTTATTGTGTAACAAGTACATCACATTTTCATGTCTAAAATGCATAGTCGTAGCCCACAGCAAAAGCAAAATAACACAGAAACATAATGCTCAACTGAACTTACGACAAGGTAAAAACATGAACAGAAGTAGTTATTGCAGCTCTGCGATACCAAGAGAAGCTGTGGTACCTGGCAAAGAGTGAGCCTTCAGAAAGTAAAATATTGCAAATACAAGTTTAGCAACAGGGTACAATAGCTCAGTCCACAGTGTGGATTATTGGACTTTTGAGATGGGGCTGAGCTAATTTTAGTTCTCATTTCAAGTAGAGCAGGGCACTTCCTCCAGTGAAAGAGTAGCAGTGACCTTCACAGTTAACTGTGAGGTTTCTCCTATTGAAGTCTGCATTTAGCTTTAAAAGTCTCTGCTTCTATTTTAGACTTCCAGGAGGGCTGGTGTGCTGAAAGGCCTGTCTTTTTTTTAGATACATCGACTTGAGCAAACTTAAAATATTACCCCTCCCTGTAAACCTTGTCTGGTTTATATCTTTAGATTCTCATGGCAAAGATACTGCAACCACAAGGTTACTGATTTTTTTCTTAGCTAAGTAGCTCATCACTTTTAACCTTAAATGACAGATTTGAGAATCATGGAATCAGCAAACTTCTGTAACAGACATGGACAGCTTTCAGTCATCTGTCAAATGGTGACAGGGACTCATGGTCAGGATTCAAAGTAATACCCATTTGATAAATGAAATGTATGAAGGAAATCCTCCAATACTCATTTGCACAAAACATATCTATTTTTAAAAATTAGAACTTTGGTTTCCTGCCCTTTGGCTCCTTTGGTGGTGTTTCTGGTTAGATGTACAGTGCTTAAGGAAACACAGTTGCTTCCAGAAGAGCAATACTGATTGAGAGGGGCAGAAAGTGAGCAGCTTTAAGAAGTCCAGTGATGAGAAACTCTAGTTTCCTGCCCTTTCAGCAGTCGGAGGGGCTGTTCACACTTCTGTGTGCTTTACTAAAAGCAGGAAAGAGTCACCTATGTGGAAAACAGTGTGGTGAGTGTTATTTTGCAGCTACCTTAGAGTGCTTTAAAAAGATGTACCAAGACATAAAATATACATGGCCGTTTGTGGTTGGAACAAGTGTTTTCAAACACGCTTCAGTCCCACGCAGAGCAGTGCATCAAAAACCTACTTTAGAGCTATCCTGATTTCAGTTAGACTGGTCCTCAAGCATGTCTTTGTAAAGAAACAGAACAGATAAACTGCATAACAAGGTCTGACCAAGAAGTGCAGATACCCAAGTCTCTACACTTTATGACTACAGACCTCATTGGACTTGCTCCAGCTTTACAAGCACAGGACTAATTCAGACTCAGAGAAACTGTGTTTTCTTACATCACTGTTCCCCATAGATTACTGCCAGATAACCGAGACTTTTCATAGTGGTGAACTCAATGCACAGTCTCATCACTGATGAGAACAAAGAACTGACCAAAGGGAAAAATAAAACAGACTGTATTATATCTTTCTCTGAAGAAATTAGGGAAAACACCTGGAATTTGCATTAGACTGACATACATTCATTCCTGGTCAAGAAAGATACTTAGATATTAGGACTTCTTTGCTAGAACTTGTGGGAAAATAATGATCATGTATTGAACAATCCCGACCAGATGTACCTAAAACGCTGGGAAACAACAGATCTCAAGGATGTGCACAAGGTCAAAAACACTTTGCAGGTGTTGAAGCAAACAAGAAATACAGAACTGTAACGGACATTTTAGTCACGAGAAGAAAAGCAAAACAGGGTCTTGGCCAAGAACTAAGCACGTGAAGAGAAACCTGCAGGAGAATTAGAAGTAAATAACACGTAGTTACTTGTAAGCCAATCAGTCATGCTTTTAAGTAGAATCTAATTAACATTAACCAATTAGCATTAACCACGTATGATAAGATTTGTTATATTAATCCTTTTCTGTTAGTAATAAAGTGACATTTGCTTGATCATATTGATCGTGTGGCATTGTTCGTGACTTCCGCGTCAACAAGAACTGATGGGGGGAAAAAAAACCCAACTTTGGGAATAGCAATTCTATCCCTTAATCTTTTTCTGCTTCCCACATCTGTGACTGTTCTTTTGTTGGGTTTTTTGTTTTGTTTTGTTTTGTTTTTTTATTTTTCCTGCTGCTTTTAATCTATCTTATGTTCTCTTAGTCACCGTGTCCCTCTTATGATTTTTAGTTGGGTGATATCCTCCGCTTCACTAATTTCTTAAGATAAGCTGGCCTTCCACAAGCAGTCTCTCAAGCAGCTCTCAGACCCTTCTGCACAGCCTAAACCCTTTCCAGCAGCTGCCTGGGGCTCTCCACCTGCGTTAATTCAACCTGTTCACTTTGCTCTGGGACAAAGTTGAAGAGAAGCATCTTCAAGTGGAGAAAAAGTCACACTCAGCAGCAGTCTTGGGAAAAAGCTCAAAAAACAACTTTGGAAACATCAGGAAACAGAATGTGTGGAAGCATACAGAAAATTAAGCTTATGATGAGAGGAAGGGAGAGTAATGAAATTGTATAGCCAGTGGAAAGAACAAAACAATGCAATAAGTCCAGAGGAGAGACTGCATTAGAAGTTGTTGCTTCACAAGAAGTTGGTGCCCAAACACTAAGCTAAAATGCATTTTAAAGTTAACAAGTTTTGGGATCAAATAGCTCATGGATGCAAGCTGTCTTGTCTGAAGTAATTCCTAGGTGCTTTCTCCCTCACTGCTGTCTGAGAAGGAACAGTGTATTCAACAGTCCTCTTGAGATGCTGCATCAGGCAGCATTTACTGAGTTTCAAGGGGCTTATAAAGAGAAGAATATTATGGGGAGAGAGAGCACACACACCTCAGTAAACAGCAACAGGCTCGGGAACTGGCAAACACCTTGTTCCATGAACGTTATACAGTTGCTCGTTATCCAGGCATCATCCTGCGCCTCATGAAACAGCCATTTCATCAAGGGAACAAAGCAGTGCCTGTGAGGGAGTTGAGATACTCTCCAAATAACAATTATGAAGATACTCATCCACTGCATGTTCTCCCAACAGATTTGATTCATTAATTAGTTGCAGGGGAGAGGGAATAATAAAATCTATCACCTGCTTTGTAATCTTATGAGAAATTATGAGCAACTCCTTTCTCAGGGACTGCAAAAGAGATACAGATTGATATGGGAATGAAAGTTGTAAGGTGTACATCTATAGTTACATTTTGTTGTATGCATGCCTTGTGGCCAAAACCAGAGTGTTTTCCTCCCAAACTGGAGAGAAAGGTTTGCACCTGCAAAGATCCGCTGACTGATCTGCTCAGGACATCTGAGTTACATTGTACCAGGGCCAGAGAGAGCATGTGCGCATGCAATGGGGCACAGCTCCCCAGACATGGAGGGTGCAAAAAAATTGATCATGAAACTCATCTGGCTGTTTGGAGTTGACACAGGCAGTGGAGGGATAGGAGGGATCTTCTTGCTAGGTGCAAAATACTTAACATTATACAGGACCCTATTTCAAACAGTATGAAAAAGGAATAACTAATGATATATGCTGTTTCCATAACTGTGTTGAGCTCCAGACCAGCTAAACCTCTGATCCTTTCTTCAGGCATTGCTTCTTCCAGGTCCATGGCTGTGACACCCCTCCCCCCCCATCACCTCCCTGCAATTGAACCAGTGCACACTGGTGCCATTCAGCCAGTTCCTGACTGCTCCATTCCCCATGCACCCAGGGCCATGGTTCAATAGGCTGCAGCCAGCAACTCCCAAGAGCCTTCTTAAAGCACACTGAAAATTCTTTAACAGAAGAAACAGCATAATCTTTTTTCTTTCCCTTTGCATTAAGAGACTCTGCATGTCTTTAGATAAAGACAAATAGGTATAATTTATACCCCCACCCTTTTGGGGTATGACAGTCCCTAAGAGAGTGATTCCCACTGATATCTCTGCAGATTCCCTCCTAACAATCATCTCCTTTGGCAGACATAATGGCTTCAAAAAGACCCAAACTGCCATGTCATTTAACTGTTTCCCAAGATGAGCATATGGCAGTTAATCTCCAGCTCTAGGTGTATGATGCTTAGCAATGCTGCTTCCAAACAAGTCCAATAAAAACATCCAGCTACCATTTAAAAACTCATCATTAACATTACCCTTGTGAACTCTTAACATGTAACTAAAAATCCATTACAGACTATGCCACAGAACTCCAGATTTGTATAAACTCATCCAGGCACAAGAAATTCAGCTGTGCTCAGTTCTAAAGAACATACATGTTTTCATGAAAGCCATAACTACAAACATGAGCAACTGTTCTTCTCAAGGTCATCCACTGGAGGAATATTTTTTTTTCTGGCAATCAGTGGACAGGACAGAGCCACTAGTAATTTTTCTAAGAACTGTCTTTCTGTAAGTTATTCCAAATAGATGTAGACACACCTGTGTCAGCCCACTCTCCCTTTCTCCAGCTTATCAGGAAGTACAGGCACTTCCAGGGTGAGAACGCCAGAGGTTTCTCTTTCTCACTTTCCTTTGGGCAAGAAAGCCAGAGTCCATTCTCCCTCTCTGGTGCCTGGAAATAGCAAAGGAATGAAGGCAGCTTAAGAAAAGCTGCCTGTTTCTGAAATAGGGCCCAATTCCCTTGTTGTGAAGCACAGACACATGAACAACTCATCAGTCCAGGACCAGAGCAAGGCCTTCTGGCTTCCTGGAAATGCTGGAACTTCCTATGGCAACAGCCAAATCATCCATCTTCAACACCCTGAATTCAAATCCATTTCAAGGCATGAATAAATGCCTTGAGTCCAACTTTTTGACTGTGCCTCTCTACATTCGAGTGGAACATTGTACTGAGAGGCAGAACACAGCACATTCTTGTAACAAGCACATCGCTTCCTTCCAGCTGCTTAACTGGGAGGTCTGTGAGAAGAAGGTATACTTCTATCCTCAACAAGTGGCTCATGCTCATGTAATTTATAGTACCAGTGCCCACAGGTCAGATATTTCTTTAATTTTAATGCCTCCAGAGAGCTCAACTGATGTTATTCATCTCTACATGAATTATGGGAACTGGGACTGATGGAAATCAAAGCAATGATTTACTGTCTTTTCTTAGCCAGTAATGTTTATGTGGACCCCGAGGGAAGATTAAAGGAAGTTTTTACAATCAGCAGTGTTAAAAGTTGTAGCTTGGTATTACAGGTGCAATTTTAGCTCATAATTGACTACACTTACTTTTCTTTCCAATACACAAAGAAGTTAGAGCTAGGGCTTAGCCCTGCAACTATTTTGAATATCTGTCTGGCTGAACACATTTGGTGTTCAAATAGATCTCAAATGGCTTGAGCTATACCAGGAAAAAACCCCATGCAATATTAGAGGACCTGACACAATATTTGTATGAAGTACTATATTGGCATCAAGAAGACTCTGCACAGATGGAGGTTGTGGTGGTGCAGCTCTCCAGGCCACTCTGAGATCTCAGGATAAGCCCTACTGTGCTGTTATCTTGGTCATAAGTGCAGCGACTTGGGTGTCAGATGCTCCCTGTCCACACACCTGGGCCATCTGCTGCCTGAACTGTATACCAGAATGACTCAGCATGAATTGTGGCCAGAATGCAAAATACCAACCAAAGTCAATCATCTCGAGACCCTATAAATAGCGATCCAAAAGGGAGGCCTTCTGAGCTCTCCGGGACTGCAGCGGGCTGTGTGACCCAGNCAAATTCTATTGTTAAGAATTA
This sequence comes from Balaeniceps rex, assembly GCA_013401315.1. Lineage (NCBI taxonomy): Eukaryota > Metazoa > Chordata > Aves > Pelecaniformes > Balaenicipitidae > Balaeniceps > Balaeniceps rex. The sequence goes on from VYZW01052625.1 coordinate 8,243, forward strand.
TACAGCCTAATTCTGTGATCTATCTCAAAAATATTAATAAATCTTAAATTGCTGCTAAATTAAAGCCGTGTAAAAAAAAATCATATTCGCAACAGAGGTACATGGAGCTTAAAAAGGGGAAAAGAAGGCACAGTAGGAGATTAAAAACAAATTAGTGACACCTACTAAATAATGTTTCCAGGTTCCACCTTGCACAGACATTAGAGAATAACTTTTGAGAGGTAAGCTACTTTTCCTGAAATGTTTAGTTCACGAGATAGTGCTTATGAAAAAGGAACAGAGAAATGTTCCCATAAGTCTGACTAGCAAGCTCTCATATTTTACTACAAGCAAAGCAACTTACAGTTCAATTTTAAACCATATATCTGCAGGCTATTGCTTCCACCTACTTGCAGAAAAACTCGTTAATACTAAGATGTACTCAGCAGACAGTGTTAAGCAAAAATGGCCCGAGGCAAAGGATTCACTCACTGCAAGAATCACTAGGGTTTTCTCTGCAAATAATGCACAAAATCCAAAATAAATCCATATTTGCTGGTAAATGTCTCAGCAGTAATGCCACATTAAGGATAATGATTGTGTCAGAATGCGCAGCCCTGGATTGGTGATTATTTATTTATATGCAGCCTTACTAAGGAATATGGCTACTGCTACAATCTACATGTTGCTGTTACAAGGGGAATTTCCAACCCTTATAGATATTATTTCAGAGACACATGAGCTTTCAAGGGTAATAGGCTTTAATTTAAAAATGTTCTAATACAGAGAATCTTTAAGTGAGAAAGCCTTTGAAAATGAAGCAGTTCCCAAGCAATTCTTAGCTTCCAATATAATGATCTCCTTAACGGATATAACTTTCACAAGATTATTTTTTTTGAGACATAGCCTCCCACAGGTAGGAGAGAGATTCTAGTCCTCTTCCCTGAGAAGTCAGTCCCTCCTGCTCCCTCTACAAACCCCAAACTTTTCTCACATTTGGAAGAAGATACACAGAAAAGGAAGTTACTACAAAGAATTACTATAAAACAGTTTTGTTTTTTCCTAGTCTCCTCAACTTCTTAGAGCAGTGTTTTCCACACCTTCATACTCATCACTCAGACAAGTATTTTTATAAAGGTAACTATAACTGCAATAAGTAATAGCATCTCTTCATAAGTTTTAAGAAGTTAAACATTAAAGCATTACTACAGATGAATTAATTTTTAATTAAAAACTTCTTATCACATCATCCTAGTATCTTCTAAAACCAAAGGGGAAGAAAACAGAGCAGCTATTGATATGACAGCTAATTGATTATTCCTTTCCATTCAGATAAGAAACCAGTAAATTATTATGTGTATGTCTGCAAAGTTACTTTTCTTAATAACAGCTCTATTAAACTCATATTGCATCTGACATCATTGTCTGGGGATAGTAATCTAAGTGTTTGAGTTTTTCATACTTTCAAAAGAGAAACTTAGTGAAAATCAAATATTTACACTTAAATCATACACTTAGATCCCACAAGTGAGGTGGAAAAGATTAATAGCCCTATTAAGAGACAATTGGTTGTATATTTTTAATTGCATGTATTAGCTTTAAAAATATAAAGCTATTGCATGCATATATTAACCATTAGTTCCAAATTGTATACATTACACCAGTTTGATTTCAGCTTATTCAGTCATCCAAGACACAGAGGTGGTTTTGTCCTGCAGTATGTAACTGTATACACTTTCTTTATATATAAAAGCATTTATTTTCCTCTTTTCCCTTTTCAGTATTTCCAAGTCACAACCATACTGTTCAAGTCCCTTTAAGATGTGCCATTTTTGATAAATAGCAAATTCTCAGTAAAAGCAGGAAGAGATATTTCTATCCTTCACTGGCATGGAAAGGTAGCCTACCTGCTAGCATCAGGCACCTGCTCCCTTACATCACCCACAATTCAAAGCAGAGCATTAAAGACTGTCAGTGGTCAGTGTTGACTTCAGTGTTTTCAAACATCCCTGAAATCTGTTATTGTGACAGAAGTGTTAAGACATTTTGGAAATATTCAGCACTATTAAAACAGACTTACAGTAGGATATTACTGTGAAAAAAATAGCCAGCTTTAAGCAAAAGGGGAGAACAGCATTCAGCTGTTGTTACACAGCCCCTGCTCTGTACATGGGTGCAGCATGTCAGCTGGGGCTCCCCAGAGTCTGGAAAAGGATGAGCTGGGGAAAGCAGCAGAAGTAGTTTTCTGGACATCTCATCTGGAGATGGAGAATGGATTTAGAGACCCCATTTCCTGACTCTCCAAGTAAAACTGGAATAGGTGGCATTGCTAAGGGGTTCCCTTTCAATGTGGGGCTCAATACAATCACAGAAATCACACCAAACAGCCCTACACTTAATCACTTTAATTGCTTTTTCATCTGTGTCCCCCCAGCACTTTGGAAAACATTGATTAACATACACTTGCAATGTTCATGCAATATCCCTTGTTAATCAAAACACAGAACAACTTTAATATACATTATTAAACAAGAGCTATCCAAGAAGATGATCACAGCTTGACATGTGCAATCCTGTTTATTGCAGTGCATTAAAAGTGAGAATAAGATCTGGAGCATAAACATCTGCTTTTGGATCCCCAGTTTTGGTGAGCTTTTGAATCCCATGTTTTACCTCATACAAACATTAATCAAAGATCCAGTACCCTGATTTTTGTGCTTTGATCAAAAACACAGCAGCAAGAGTGATTCCACAGCGATCATGAAATGATAGAATTCTTGATTCTTGGA
>VYZW01052634.1:6752-32891 GCA_013401315.1 Balaeniceps rex
TGAGAAAGTCTGGTATGCATAGCTGTAGTTCTTACACAACTGCAACAGGGCTGAAGATGACTGTGGCGGTTTAAACTGTGGATGTCGGTGTATCAAAGGGTGATGGTTTCAATCCTACAATCCAATCTCACAGTGCATTTGCAAAATGCATTTGAGTGAATTCACACGAGTATTAGGAAGCCAGTGGGATTAATCACATACATACAGTTAATTATGTGTTGCTTTTGCAAATTAAAACTTATGATGATTTCATACTATTTGTGCAAGGCCAGCTTTCATTTTAAAAATACGGTATTCTTTTTTGTTTGCTATTTTTGAAAGCATTACTTCTAGAATGTGGTTGACAGTCTCTACCCATTGACATAGCCAACCTGAACCTTTATCACTTTGTGACGTTCAACTTAAAAAAAAAAAAAAAAAAAAAAAAAAAAGACAAAAATCCCACCCCAAAACACCACACCAGGAAAAAACCCTCAAAACCCCAAAACACACCTGCCTGCAATTAAAATTTCAATCTGTGCATACTCTTTATTTGATAGTGACATAAGTCTTGAGAAAAATTCTTTTACCTGTGTCATTTTAATGAACATTTTGTGAAATTTTGTGAAAAACTTCATTAAGAAATAATTAACTGTAATAGAAGCTCAAAAATTAGTGTGTCTAAAAGCTGCAAAACTCAATTATTTAGTATATCATTAAAGAAGGGTAACTTGTTAGAAGAAACTTTCAAACAATGAAAAGATTTTTTCAGTATGGAAAGCAAATTATAGAGTTAAAAAAATCTGGGTCCGGAGCTATGAAATTCTACATGAAGCTTGAAATTTTTCTTTGGCATAAAATATGAGCTCAGCTTCACTGGATGTGATAACTGGTTGGCTAACATTTTTGGTAAAATCCCATGTGGTGTCACAAGGGAGATACTGGTACTTAATGCATATGTTTCTCATTGGAGGAACTGTTAATGAAATGCATTGTTATTTGGGTCAGTGCAGTGGTACACCATAATTCTGGAACTCTCCTTGCAACAAGACAGAGATTTGGCAGGCCTGTATTTGTGATCCAATAAACTGGGACATAGGTTTTCAAAAATATATTTAGTGAGCTGTTACATCAGTTCTGTAGAAATCCAGTGCAAGGTCATGGCAGAAATGTCTGTAATCAATGCTCAGTGGGACAGATTGTTCTTATTAAGTTTGTCAGCAGAGCTTTATTACATAGAACATTTTTTCACAGTATGCATCATATTTTACAAAAAGAGAGAAAATCAGGAAAAGATAAAGAGGAATCATGTGGGAAGAGCATTGTAGTAAATATTTATAACCACCATGTGCCACCATCCAGAGAATTTATGATACAGTATGATACATCTTTTGTTGAATGTCTTGTTCAGCACAAGAGGCATTATGAAAATGGAAACAATTTATAAATTTACTCTAAAGCCCTTATTTGGAAGTCTTTCTGTTTAGCAAAACAAGGTTTGCGTCATACCATACAGGTCTAGTCAAGTGTATATGCTTGAAGTTTGCTTTCTAGTGAATTTGGACAGTCTGCCACGTAATGCAGCCCCAGCTGTTTGCATCCCTGCCCAAACTTCACATCCTCGCAGCCACATGAGGTGCGCCTACACTCTGCAGCAGTATGCACCAAGAATTTGGCCCTAGAGCCAGAAATTGTGTAGCCACATCAATACTGCGGTCTGCACAAGCTGTCAGCCCTTCTTAGATACAGCATTGACTGTCTCAAGGTATAATGCTATTTGGGAAGAGCTATACTGGTTTTGGGAGCTGAAGATGTACCTCTGCACAGCATTGTGTTTCGTGATGTGGCATAACCCAGCCTTTCCTCCACTTCCTTTTCCAGAAATACCTGCCTATCTCTGAACAAAGATTCAAGCAGTAAACTGTCTGTACTGTACATCTTTGTCTATACAGCCTTGAAAATTTGATACAAAATCTGTGTTTTAAAGCTGGCAAATGAATTTGGCTGTGAGTTTGGGAATCTCAATGGGGCAGAAGGGTAGGAAGCAGGGCATGTAGTTGCATAGCCTTTAATTATATTTTCACTTGTCATGTTGCTTCAAAAATCTTGTCTAGCAACCCAATTGTTTCAATGTAGATGTGGCTTGTATTCCTCTTTTTCCTAGATTACTATTTTAAGTTTAAAAGAATGGAAACTCTCCTTTGCTACATTCTGTAGGACAAATTGCGTTCACTTAACAAATGTCTGATCTTTTCATTACCATACCACAGTAGCATAGATATAAAAAGAGGATATAATATTTTGTTAAAAACTAAAATTGAAAAACAATTGCTATAATAATTGTCAACTGTGTACTTTGCAATTTGTACATTAATAGCTGAATCAAGAGCTGTAACTTTGCTGAAGTCAACAAATGCTTTATGACTAAAAACCACATTTAATCCCAGAACCATATTTGCCCAGTGATTAGATACTAATCAGTGTGATCTAAACTGCAGAATTACAGTTTTGTGTGTCTGTCTTTTGTAGGGCCCACTTGGCATAACTGGTTCTCCAGGTTTTCCAGGTGCTCCTGGTGTAAAGGTAAAAAATATAATAAAAATATCCTTTTAATAGGTCTAACAACACAGAATTAAAAAATATGTACTAGACTACACAGAGTTCAGACCGACATGTATACAGGTCCCTAAAAGCTGCTGTGAAATCGATCTTAGTCAAGACCTTGAGGCAGACAATAGAAATCAGAAGCCAAATGAAGGAATTGCAATTCACTACAGTTAGGATACTTTCTTTGCTTTCACTTTTGCTTGAGCTAAGGGGTGATTATAAGATGACTGTCATGCTGTGCCTCAGGAATCTTGTCCAGTATATTCAAAGAATAACAAGATGCATTATTACAAGTTAAGTTGCGAGGACTAGTCTAAGACAGTATGGAAGCAGTACCTTCTAGTGCTGAAACTTCGAGTTTCAGCCAAGAACACTTTTTGAGATGACCTAGACTGGTAAGACAAATGCCTGAACCCCAACAGAGATGTACTGCAGCTCATCACAATAGAGCAAATGATGATTACCACCTTTCGTGGCTCCGTGTGACTGGGCTGAAATGGAGAACTTTCATGGGCTGCAGTGCTCTTTGTGGGACTTTCCTCTCTTGTTTTTCAAGAAAGTGCTCAATCTTTTTTTTTTGTAGCCTTGAGAATATGTCTGTAAATATAGAAAAGACAACTCATATAGCTTCTTTTTACTTCTTATACTTGCCCTCCACCCAGTTTGTTTCTTTACACTCCTAAAACATGATAGGAAAAAATTATGCAAGAAGAAACTCTCAGTCAGGTAGCCAAGTTCAGCAGATGTTTTGAGTTGTTGTGAAGCTGGCAACATTCACGAAACATTTTTTTGGAAACAAGTCTTAATAAGAGTATTAACATAAAGTATACAATTAAATGATAGACCTTTTAGTCCATGTCATAAAGTGTTTTGGTATGGCTAAGCACTACTTAATACATAAATAAATGTTTGGAGAAGCTGTCACATGATGAATCAAAGAAAGCTTTTGAAAAGGAGGAGCTAACCTTCAAGTTTGATCATCAGATGATGTAAAATTGGAATAGCTGCTTTGAACTCATAAAGCTAAGCAGACTATACAATGAAGATGTGGACTTCAGTTATGAAAATGTGATATTAACAGCCATCAGTTCCAAAAGGCAAATTTCCTATGTAAAGATAAAATTCAAAGGAGATGCTAGGAAGAATTTTTTTATTGGAGCATCTAGTCCAATCTTACAGGGATTTTTATATTTAATATAGTGCTGCAACAGTGAGTTAATCTGTACTGTGCAAAAAAACCCTAGATGCGTTATCATTTCTAAATCTTAAGCCTTAGCTGTTAATAAAGCTAAAAAAAAAGTTGTCGAATTACAGGTACATGCTGGGATTTTAGAGAGAGATGTCTGTCTAAAATATTTGATCTGATTTGGGCCACTGGATATAGTGCTGCCTCTCTGTAGAAAGTTTCCTTGTCCTTGTATACACTGAGGAAAAGTTCTGTTTGTACTTTTAAAGTTTACATTCACATAGAAGTAGTAGGAGCAGAATTAGGTAAGCAAAAATATATTTTAAGGATAATAAACTATTTCAAAACCTGAATTGTTTTTCTCTTATAAACTCAGTATTCCTCCTTAGTTACTTTGTAGCACTACTTTTTAGGGCGAAATAATCTCCAGTTGTTTTCTCATGTGAAATCTTAGGGTGAAGCAGGTCCAACGGGTCCTCGTGGTCCTGAAGGTCCTCAAGGACAAAGAGGTGAAACAGGTCCACAGGGCCCAGCTGGATCACAAGGTCTTCCTGTAAGTACATTAAATTGAGTTCCTCAGTGCTCAGCTTGCACATGTTGCCCTTTTATAGGGAAATTTAATAACCCAGTTGATAGACACTGAGTTTTGCTCAAATTACTTTTTTCCCAGGAAAGGAAAGGTCTCATTCATTTGTGTTGTGCTTATTTTGTTGAAAATAACTTTTCATTATTTAATTAAAACAGCTTGGAAAACTGAAAGTTACACAGCTTGATACAGTCTCAATCCTAGAAGTACTTTAAAGCTTAAGCTTAAACATAATATCTTAAAGATAAAAAAATCACTTTAACTTGCATGTTTTGTTACCCATATTAGCATTTGCACAAGTAGATCATATGTTGTTGTATTTATTTAATAGCCTTTATTGTCTGGTCTTGTAAAGTGGAAAAAATAACTATCTTCTGCTTTTGTTATCAATACCCTCCTTATTAAAATTAATTTTAATGACTGGTACATTATCTTTAGGGTACCGAAGGGACAGATGGTTCTCCAGGTGCTAAGGGCCCTACTGTAAGTAATCATATCATCTGTTGAAGAAATTGTGTAAGTGAATTTATTTTATTTCCTTATTTATATTATGTTTCCCTACTGTGCTTGCTGTTCTTTCTATTTGTAGGGATCTCCAGGCACGGGAGGCCCCCCTGGTTTATCAGGTCCACCTGGTTCCCCAGGACCACAGGGCAGTACTGGCCCACCTGGTATTCGAGGCCAGCCGGTAATGATGTCTTTGTCTCCGTGGAAATTGTAATGTCTTGCAAATTTGTCACTCTGTGAAACTAAAACAGTGATTAGCAGTGGGGTTCCTTTAAATAAGTTAATAGCATGCTAATGAATATGCTGAGACTTGGACCTTGTGAATCTTCTGTGTGTCCAAAATACCATTTTTACTTTCTTAAAGATCTTAGAAAGAAGAGTGTCTATATAAACTTGGACAACAGTAACAGTTACCTCCTGAAACTGTCTCATTTAAGTTTTTGTCTTGATAACATCATAATAAACAAACATGCTAAGGGGAAAGACAAACCATTATAAGCATCCTATTATATTGGCTACAACTAGTTACTAAACTAGGAAATGTTTTTCTGTTTCATAGCATAATTCAAAATGGTCAAATGATTTATGCAGAGTTTTAACCTTATGGTTATTATTCATGTTTTTGTTTTAGGGAGACCCTGGTGTCCCAGGTTTCAAGGGAGAAGCAGGACCCAAAGGTGAACCTGTAAGTCTCCATATGCTCTGTAAGATGAAAAGGAATCACAAAGGCTTGTATGAGTATTTTGAATAGATTCTTACAATTTTCAAGACACTTCTGATGCTCATAATCATGAGAGTAATTATTGTGGAAGACAAACCATGGTGCACCTGGCTAGACAGTACTAGCAATGAATGGCAAAGCAGGTCCTTTGGTGTTATAAATCACCTACCCAATATAGGCCTTACAGGACTCAAGGACAATAAAACCAATTAGTGCATCTACTGAGGTTTCTGTAGCACATAGAATGAGTGTATTCTAATTTCTTCATCTCATATGAAATGGATCCATATGATTCTGGACATTTAAGAGCACACAGGTCTGTGTGCTAATCATAATAAAAAAGGCCTTTTTATTTTAAACTTACATTTAATATATTTTATACTTAGGCAGTTATGTATATATTAATAATATTTTATTTCTACATTAAAAATATAAATATTTATGGATTTATGGTACGAATAGCTTTTTAGCCCACAGCTAATATTTGTGAAAGATTTTTTAAGAGCATGGCTAATTCCATGCTGTAACCATGTGAATTTTGGAAGAAAAGTGATTCTGCAGAGTTGCAGTCAGTTTGACTTGTCAAGCAATCTTTATTTTTTTTTCTCACTAGTTAAATGATCATGTAACAACTGACAAAAATGTACAGATGAAGTAATGGTTTCCTTACCACTAACTGTCTTCTCCTTTGAGAATTTCTACTAGAGTCTCACTGAATTTTGAATCCTTTGCAGCTTGTCTAATTGATAATAATAAATACAAATTATTGTGTCTGAGCAAATAGGTGTTTATAAGAAGCACTGTACAGCCGAGCTGCAGAATTAGTTTATTCATAACGCACTTCTTACTGAAATATTAGCTTATAAACATTGCAAAAGAGAAAAGCTGATGCTGAAAAGCTGCATTTTTAACTGATTCAAAACTAACTCATTTTCTTTCTCTTTTATTTGGAAAAATGTTTATGATGTTTAAAAGACACTCTGTTTCAATATGCCTGAGAAGTGGTGAGCTTAACAATGATATTTTTAAAAACATTTTACTTTCACTAGGGCCCACAAGGTCCCCAGGGTCCCATTGGCCCTGTAGGTGAAGAAGGGAAAAGAGGTCCTCGAGGTGATCCAGGGTCCGTAGGTCCACCGGGTCCTGTTGGAGAGAGGGTAAGCAATCCAAAGGAATAATACGTCTTGAGAGATGCACTGCTAAGCTGAAAAACTTCTTGACCTAACCATGAATTTTCTTACAGCTTTGTTGTGGGTGTAGTCAAAATTTATTTTCCTAACAGTAGTTAATACTGTGCATTATTTTTTACACTGGATATTTTCATTTGTGGATTCAGTGCACAGGATAGTGTGGTAGGAGAAAAGATGGAGATATGAAGAGCTAATTGCAGATTTTTTTGCTTAACCGTGTACAAATGGTCATCTTTGCTTTCAATGAGGCTGTTCACATACAAGGAGCTGTTCAGCATGCATGAATGAAACATTGATATTTTTACCACACCAAGTGGTAAAAAAAACAAGCTTAAAGTATTGAAGTAAGAAAGCTGTAAGGAAATAAACTGAGCCCCCAAACCATAAATCTAATACTTTATTTGCAATAAGTTATGTAAAAATTAAGATAATCATCTTGTATCTATGGCTTTTCCTAGGGTGCTCCTGGTAACCGTGGTTTTCCAGGTTCTGATGGCTTGCCTGGACCAAAGGTAAATGAAATTAAATTGTCCATCTTTTATTGGGTCATTTTTTAAATTTTCATACATACAAATATATAGAAAGAAAGCATTCCAGTAAAAACATCTGCTTCTGGGCAAATAGGCAGACCCTCAAAATCACTGGAAGCAGGATCAAAAGGAGTTGACAAATGCCAAAAAGGGGTCTGAATGTTCTGAGACTAAAATTTTTTGGGAAAAGTCACTTTCAATTCCTGTGATGTTCAGCTTTGCTTGCTTGTCCCTGACTTAATGCTCCCTCATCCTGAAGTGTGAATAGATAAAGAGACGTTGATCTGTTCAACTACTATATTGCTTTGTGTATTGCTCTATATTAGGTAACTATTAGAAAAATTGCCTTTTCTTTGTGTGTGGTATAGTTTTTCTAGACTTGTCCCTTGAACAGATGGGCTTATCTGTCTTTAGCTTTCCTAACTGCTATAATGCTTCCAGGGAGGTGACTCACATATGTATTTGTCTAGTGTTTCTGTAAATTCCTAACTTCTTGGTAAAAATACAGGGATTCTAAAATTCTTACATAAATTTGCTTTATGGAAGAGGCAACTTTTAAGGAATAATTTGGGCAAAAAAGGTAATAGGTAATAATAATATTAATGATTTAGAACTCTGTTTGCAAAAATAGGTCCTTAATAGAAGATACCTGTTTTATTTAACCTTCTCTTACTGTTGCTGTTCTCCGTGTTAACTAGTAGCCCATTCATGTCTTTCTAGGGTGCCCAAGGAGAGCGTGGTCCAGCAGGTTCTTCTGGTCCTAAAGGAGGTCAGGGAGATCCTGGACGTCCTGGTGAACCTGGCCTCCCAGGTGCAAGGGTAAGGAACTAATAGCAGTGAGCTATAAACCATGGCATTTTGCATTTTCAAAAGGCAACAATGAACTTTGAAGAATTAAGAAGCTGTTATACAAGGACAGACTTGTTTCAGTGGGGCTACTTAAAGGGTAAAGGCCAAAATATCTGTTGTCTTTCCAGCTGATATTGGGAAGCACAGGTTCCATTTGTCTTTGAAAAAGCAGAAATAGCTCTTGTTGAGACCAGCTGATGCAACTGAAGGAAGTGTGCTTGTAAAGCACGTAGTTGCCACAGATAATATGAATTGAAGGCCAAATTAATTGAAGGCCAACCTTCATTAAATTGGTGATTGATGACTTACATAGCTGAGTGTCAACTAGAGATTTTTTTTTCAGGAATAATATTTGAGGAGAATTTGGAATATCACAAAAGGGGAGAAAGGGAGCAGCAAATATAAGATGTGACATAGATCACTGGGTAATGTTGGCAGAAATAAAGATGAGCCTGTGAGAAGCTCAAGAGGTGTAAAAGCAAGAAAAGGGAGAATAGGAAAAAGGAAGATCAAAGACAGTGAGGGATGAAGCTGTAAAGTGAAGATGAGGATGAAGACCTTTGATACAGAGAAGTTTGTACTATGGTAGTAACTGAGCATATCTTTTGGATTTATTTACATTTCTCTATTGTTCTAGAATTATATGCACAATCTTAACACCAATATTATTCCCACTGTTAGGGTTTGACAGGAAATCCAGGTGTTCAAGGCCCTGAAGGAAAACTTGGCCCCTTGGTAAGCGACACAAAAATTAGTCCTTTCAGTTAATGCCACAGTAATTCAAAGGTCCCAACTCACTGAAATTACTTTTATTAACTTGGGTTTTCTTGATTTCTGAAGGTTCATCTTCTCTTTTAACTGTTCACTTTAGATTCCCAACTCCAAAATCAATGCAGATAATGTTCCTTTAGTTTTGTCTGTGTAGCAGTGTCTGTTGTTTAGCAGCTGCTGTAATCTTTTTAAACCATTTTGAACTAAATATCTTTTCTAACTGTCTCTTTAAGGAAACAATAAAGTATTTGTACATAATGGCTCAATGATAATAATTGCGTAGTATTTGGTTAAATCCAGCAGTATGGCTAAAGCTCAGCGGTATAGCTAAAGCTGTCTGCTTTAAAGACATTTTGAATGGTATCTGTAGCACCGAAACAGGTTAATGTTATTTTTTTATATATACAAACATTTTCCAGGGGTAAATAGGTTCATATGAATAAATATATTTATAATCTAATGTGGAAAATGCTTTATCTCTGTAGGGTGCTCCTGGAGAAGATGGACGTCCAGGTCCAGCAGGTTCAATAGGAATCAGAGGCCAGCCAGGCAGCATGGGCCTTCCAGGGCCAAAGGGTAGTAGTGTGAGTATGGCACCTAGTACCCGAGATCTGTTTAACTTTAAATATTTTCATATATTTTAATGGATGAAAACAGTATTTAAAAATAGTAATTTCTATTTCTGCAAATTAGGGTGATCCTGGAAAACCCGGAGAAGCAGGCAATGCAGGTGTCCCAGGACAGAGAGTGAGTGTGACTGTTATTTCCAGTGATTACAGAAAACGATGCTTTTCTGTTATATATGTTCACTATACAAGACTTCTTCCTATGTCATTTTAATTTAGGGAGCCCCTGGTAAAGATGGTGAAGTTGGTCCTTCCGGTCCTGTTGGCCCACCAGTAAGTCAACTTTTACCACCCTGCCTGCCTGACAGTCGCTCTATCCATTCATTACTCTTTCTGCTTCTGTTTTTATCCATCTTCATGCCAGTTGTTGATTCCAAACGAAAAATCCCAATAACATTTAAAGAAAAAATTTTCCTAGAAAAATGGGAAGATTTGTATTGCATAAATATACATATTAGTAGTCTAATTCCTTTTACTGCCTATTACAAAAAATAGTTCAAGGAGCAAAATTTTCTCATAGTTCGTTTTCCTGGCTTCCTTGGTTTCAATGGAACTGAGTGTTTTCCTGTCAGCACAGAATTTTTGGGAGAGGATCTTAAAGAAATAAGATACATCTTATTACATCTTTTAGATAGGGTATATCTTGGCCTGGGGTAAGTAAAAATGTATAATAAACAAATACATAATTGAAAATATACATATTCAGAGAGAATAAAAAATGTGGAGCCTGCCTATATTCCTCTACTATATACTTATTACTTTCTTTTGTGTAGGGTCTGGCAGGAGAGAGAGGAGAACAAGGCCCTCCAGGTCCTACAGGGTTTCAGGTATGTGCATTCATTTTTTTTAAAGAAAAAAATAAACAGCTATGTCTTTATCAAATTAATTGGAGAAATTCAATCAAGTGATGTATAACAAAACACAACTTCAGAACTAAGGCAATGATGTTCAGTATAATTAGTGATACTTGGCTTTCACATCAGCTGTGCACTAAACTGAAATGGCAAAGGCTTAAATACCAGCTCTGTACCTCTTGAGAAAACCTTTGTTGTTTTTCAGTTTTAAATTGGAAATTTTCCAAAGATGTTCGAAATATGGAGCAAAAGAATTGTTTTGATAATGAACTATTAATTAAGTCAATCTCTGTTTATAAAGAACTTTATTTTTAGGGCTGATAGGCATATGTCCTACAAAGGTTACAGAAGGGCTGCCATTTTATTTAGAGGGGGGAAACACTTTGGTGCAATACTCATGTAACTACTTTGCTTGGGGATCTCTGAGGGCATACTCTTGTATGTATACTGAGTATAATACTACTTTCATATTCTTGGTGTCTTAGTTAAATCTGGATTTACATAATTTTCTATCATGTTAGTGACAATTTTATTTACTTTTTTACAGGGCTTGCCTGGGCCACCAGGTCCTCCAGGTGAGGGAGGAAAGCCAGGTGATCAGGTAATTTCTGTGTAATTTAACAAGAATTCACTTCATAAAGTAGTTTTACGTTCTCTTTGTATTTTAATTTCCCACTCTGTTTCAAAATATGTACTGATATGGTCTGCAAGCTGTCTGAGAACTGCTTTTGGATAAAATAATTACTGGAATCTGACCATCTTCTTGGACTGAGTTGGACTATCTCCTCTTGTCATGGACACATAATATTCAGAACTAGCCATCTACAGCCACAGTACTTTGGAAATGAAAATGTTTATCTCTAATTTCCATAACTATAAGGCTATGAATAATGCTTTCATTCTAATGGTAAGTTCTGTTCTGCTTAGGGTGTGCCTGGAGATCCTGGAGCTGTTGGTCCGTTGGGCCCTAGGGTAAGTATTTTCTTTCAGAGTTTAAACATTCATAACAGTTCTCTGAGGTTGAAAGTTGATATATAATATGGACTTCAACAGCTAAAGTGAATATTTGACTTTTTTCCCCCCAACAAAATGGTTGTAAACATGGATACGTTTTAAGACGGTTTCTGTAAAACCTACCACTTCTAATGGTTTCGTAGCTCGTGGTGTTGAGTACCAGCTGCTAAATGATTTGGTTTACAGCTGTGAAATCAGTTTTTAGTTTGCCGAGCAACATGCTATTTCCCCTACCTTTAACAACAAAAGCAGAAAGCTGTTTTTTATTTGATCAGTTCTCCTAGAGTTTGTTCAGAGGCTCTTTGTTCAAATAGCAGTGCTACACTTATGGTGTATTTAGGATTTTGTCTACCAGAACTGTACCCTGACTTCTAAATAAGTAATAATTTTCCATTTTGTAGGGAGAACGTGGCAATCCAGGGGAAAGGGGAGAACCAGGTGCATCAGGACTCCAGGGCGAAAAGGGTATGGCTGGAGGTCATGGTCCTGATGGTCCAAAGGTAAGCTGAATGGACATTTGTGTTACTGCAGCGATGTAATGTGTAATTCTACTCATTTGCACAAACATAAAAGACAGAGCTTTTTTTATTATAAAAGGGATATCTTTTCATAAAAGATACCTTGTTTACATAAGCGTTCTAGGAGGACATACAAGTTATTCCAGTATAACAATATTAATAATTTGCAAGATAATTTGTTGAGAAATCACATTTTGTATTAATTTATATAGGTCTGAAGTTTAAAATGTTTTTTGTGTTTCTCAGTAGAACTGGGCAAAGCCATTTCTGAACTGCAGAAAACCCTCTAGCAATGTTTTAAGAGCCATGTCAGTTTACACAAAGACACGTGGCAGGGTTGAGTGTTTAAAAGAAAATGCTGAAAACTGCATGCCTTTCTTTCACCTGCAATTGACTTAATTAGGCCTAGGAAGGTTATCCCAAGTAGGGAGTGCCTCTAGTGATGTGGGACCTGTAATAGACATGAGCTGTGAGAAGCAAAGAATGAATAAATAAAGCATGTCTGCCCCTGGCAAGTTCTACCTGCAGCTACTTTGTGTAATAAACCCATGTAGCATTAAGGTCAAGGTAGAAAGATGCTTGCACTTCTTTTTTTGCCTGTTCTCATCCCCAGTATGCACTTAGTAAATAGTAATGTATTTGAAAGGACTGCAGTATTACAGCTGAACTTCCTGAGTAACACAATGGGAAAAGTATTTGGACATGAATAAAGTCCAAATTTAAGAGAAAATTATTACTTAAAACTGTACCCCAGAGACTTCAACACAGGCACAGCATGTTCTGCAGCCTAGAGACAAAGATACTTCTCAGATGAATAGACAACTTGTTCTTTATTCACTTCAGGGAAGCCCAGGCCCTAGTGGGACGCCTGGTGATCCAGGCCCACCGGGTCTTCAAGGTATGCCTGGAGAAAGAGGGATTGCTGGAACGCCTGGCCCCAAGGGTGATAGAGTAAGTCTGATTATTTCTGTTGTCCTGAGTAGAATCACCTGTCTCTTAATACTTCAATTATTCCAGGGTATGAACTACTCAACATTCAGTGTCATAATTGAGACTTTCTGGGTATTTTCCATAGGGTGGTGTAGGTGAGAAAGGAGCTGAAGGAACAGCTGGCAACGATGGGGCAAGAGTAAGTAAATCTATCACTCTTTTTAGACCTACTCTTCACACACTAGATTGTTTATTGTGCTAGGAGTACTCAGCTCATAGAGTTAAACACAACTCAGCTTGGCGATATCATGGGTTGACAGTCATTCTCATTACCTGTACCCTCCAAATTTTCAAGTTTTTCCAGACTGCTGCGCACAATGTTTTGGGATGTCTGTGTTCCAAGCCTCTGTTTTGTATCATCAAAGAGTTAAGATGTCAATGGAAAGGATTCACAGAAGTGGTGTGTTGATTTGGGATTCAGCTAAGCTGACTATAGTAAAAATATGAAAAAAGGAACAGGCAGAGATCAATAGCCAAAAAGCAGACCTTCCAGCTCTGACTCTTGGAGTAAGGCAGATGCCTCCTTATTGTTTGGATTGAGTTGTCCACAGTCTGTCCTGAGTTTCACACGTGAAAATTCCTGTAAATGTACTAAGCCCCGTATGGGCAGTAAGTCACTGACACTTCTTGAAAGCTTTGAATCTCGTGTGCATAAACGATACAGCTAGTCTGCTCAAGACATGTTCAAGACATGTTGCACACACTCTTCTGTATAGACCAACTGTCCAATAATCCCAAATGCACTGGGTTTGCTGTGTATGCACTGACCATATTGTCTTCCCAGAAGTTATTGGAGTTACTTTTTACGTGAATCACATATACCTAAGGTTCTTGGGTTTTGCAAACCAGTTGCAGTACTAGCTGCTAGGCATTTGGAAATCTGAGGTACATTCGAAAGATGAGGATCCTGCCTGGACTAAATTTATAGTTAAAGAGGAAAAGTTTTTTTGAGAAACCCTAGTATACAGAAGAACTAACTTAAAATTACCAGCTATGAGCTGGAATTAGCTATATAAGTCAGATATTATTCAAAGATACAGAACAGTTCTTAGTCATTGTAAGGCATGTTTATAGCTTACAGTAACTAATGAACAGGTAAAGTAATGGTGAGCTAAATGTACATCCCTGTTCTAAAGCCAGGTATCTGCAGATATCTCTGCTACCTACCACTAGAGCATTGATGATGTTGCAGTATCCTTTGTTAATGCCTTATTTTTTTGTATTTCTCTTCAGTTTGAACTAAGTTGCAGTACAATTTTTTTGTGGGAGGGGGAATTTTGTTCAAGACAAACTTGGTGCAAGTTTGTGGTACTCTGCTTCTAATGAAAGAGAATTGTAATTGGGATATCATATTCAAGAAGGTAATATAGTTAGTGCTGTGGGATCATTATGTGGAGTTGATGGGTTTGGATGGAGAATTTGCAACCTATTTGCCTAACTGCCCCATGAAGAGAAAAAGGACACTTCTGAGGAGTTTGCAAGATATACCTGAACTTTCAAAAGTAATGATGGACACTTTAAAATTAATTTGAACAGTTAAATATTAGCATAAAAGAGCGCTCTGCGCAAGTGGGGAAAAAGGACTTAATTTCCTCCTAAAAGAGCAAAATAAAGCCAGGACTTTTTTTTTAATCATTGGACTTATTCACAAACACTGCATAAAGGAGAAGATGAAGTTAGTGAAGAGAGAGAGAATGAAGAAAAGCAGGTCTTCTGAGATGTGGGATTTTGGTAACTGGGAGAGGAAATGCAAGTCAATTTTAGATAAAGAAGACCTGACAAGTTTTCAGAGATAAAGGAGAAGAATTTAAAGGAATAAAAAAGCATATGGAAATAGTAACGTATGAGAAGTTTTAAACTAACTGTTTTGAATCATCACTTCTTTAACTTCCTTTCATCTTAATTTGTTCAAAAGGGTCTCCCTGGTCCAATAGGCCCAATGGGTCCAGCAGGTCCCACTGGTGAAAAGGTAAGCAGATTTTTATTCCATTCCCTACTGAAGTTTGTTAATATTATCACACTTTATTGGCACTTTTGCTACTCATCAAATAAGTTACTTGGGAAATAATAACCTTTAATTTTATTTTAAGGGTGAACCAGGTCCTCGAGGTCTAGTTGGTCCTCCTGGCTCCCGTGGAAACCCTGTGAGTAAAGATGTTTGGTTTTTGCCTGGCATAAGTTAACAATATCTAACACTGATCCAAACTCCAGGCATTTGTCTCATTTGCTGATATATTTTCTTCTTTTTCTTTCCCTTCCTTTGTAGCCAAAGTCTGTAGTTCTGTCTTGATGCTGTGCACTTGCAAAACTATTAGCAGATTTTGTTCCTCTGTCCTATACTTGTTTTAGGGCAAATTTTACAGAGAGTTACTCTCATTTACCTCACTGGCGAAAGTATGCCACCACTTTTAATTGTTCAAATGTTTTTAAAAGCATGCCCATACCAGATACTACTGTACACATACAAGTATTTAGAAGGACAAAGCTCAGACGTATATCTCAGTTCATCTAGTTATGTTAACTCTTGTCATCTTCCATCTATTTGTGATTTTAAGTGTTGTCTTTGATTAGGGAATTAGAGGCTCAGCCCTTCTAGATCCTTCATACTGCTTGGAATTGATTATGTCTCTGTCATAAATCAGAACAATCTTATTTCCAGTATAAACTGGAACAGCTTCCACCCCTCTAGGGAGTGCTGGAGCTTGGCAGTCTTCAGCTCCTTCTTTTCCAAACAAATGTTGTGTGGAAAGCTCAGTTGAAGCAGCTCATAGCCCATTCTGACCTTGTAGAAGAATACATCTTTGAACTACTGTTTTTTTTCCCAGTCTATCTGATTGGAATGGTAGGTTGCATAAAGTGTGTGCTCTTCGGCTAATTGTGCTATCTCTGGAAGTGGTTGTGAGCAGAATTTCTCCTACTGCAGTTTTAGCGCTTGCTCATGCCTTCCATCTCTAAATTCTGAAAGTTTAAATATTGTCCTGAACACATGGCAGACCTTAACATCATAGTTAACATTGTTTATTTTGTGATTAAAAGATCATTTCATTCTGATTAATAGAGCAAAAGTATAATCACACTTATGACAGTAAATAGTTAACATCCTTTCTTGTATATTTAACTGTAAATTATACTGTATATAGAAAGACAGTTGTTAAATACAATTATTCTAATTTTTTTGACCAGGGTTCCCGAGGAGAAAATGGCCCAACTGGTGCTGTTGGTTTTGCTGGTCCTCCGGTATGTGTTTTGTAACACTAATGAGTTTCTTTTAGTCATGCTTTGACATACTTAGTTTCCTTCACTATGAATAATCCTGCAGTGTTCTGGAACGTGAGGCACATTTTCGTTGCAGAAAAAGCTGTTTCTTTTTCCCATCAGTATATCAAGTAAAGAAAAGGGCCAATAAATACCCTAGACAGTTGAGAAGTGGTTTTGTTGATAAGATTATGTAATTGTTCACCAGATTTCATATTTTCATGAATATGCTATATTGCTCCTTTGAGATTAAAATGAGGCAAGTTATAAAGCATCATCTACTGAAGGTAACAAAGATTTGCTCCATGAGTAGTGAAGGCTGGAATGAGTTGATGGACCAAATGCAAGGTTTGTGAGTTTTCTAGTGAATTCCCTAAACATTCCCACAGCCTAAATATTCTGTTTCAGACCTTTCACAAAGAGTCAGGCACCTGCTTCCCTTGGTGGGAAAAAAAAGACTAGAAATGACAATGTTTGTTCAGTCCCTTTTGCTTTTAGGTATGTAGTAGCTGCTGAGGAAAGTAGAAAATCTAAAGAAAAAGAAAAATGTGAGTTAGATAAGAAAATATTTTAAATGGAAATACTGACTTCACAGACTGTTCAGAAAATCTTATCTGTGATCTTCTAAAGACTGTGCTGAACTGTTACAGTTCTCTTGAACTGAACCGTTAAGCAAATGCAGTGTTTTCTAGGCTGATTTGTTCTTCTGTTATTTTTTGCCTTCTAGAAATTCCCTACAAAATGACTTTGTTAGGCTGGAAAGACTTGGTATTCTCCGACCTAATGTCTCTTCTAAATATTTCTTACAGGGCCCTGATGGTCAGCCAGGTGTGAAAGGTGAACCTGGAGAACCTGGACAGAAAGGAGATGCTGGATCTCCAGGACCACAGGGTCTTGCTGGGTCTCCTGGTCCACCGGTAAGTATAAATAACATTGTCAGAGAACCAGTGGCATAGGCTGATCTTGCTTATTTAAAATGTTGTAGGTGTTCACTATCACCCCTCTTTCTCCTTTCCTCTTAGGGTCCTCCAGGTGTTCCCGGTCTGAAAGGTGGTAGAGGAACTCAGGGTCCACCTGTAAGTAGATTTTCTTTTTTGTGACCTGACTGCAGATAATCTAATACTGAAATTTTATGTAATGTGTGTATCATTCCTCATCTCAGCTTGTTTTTCACAGTCTGTAATTATAACATTTGCTCACTAATTCAGCTGAGAATATTTGAGGTAACCAGTGCTGTATTTCTTTCAGTAAAGTTGGCATTAAAATTTTTTTTAGGGTGCTACTGGATTCCCAGGATCTGCTGGAAGAGTTGGGCCTCCAGGACCTACTGTAAGTCAATTGTCATATTCCTAATAGGTGTGTTTTATAAACTGGTCATTGAAAACCTGAAGACTAAATAAAGCAGGAAAGGTAAAGCAGGAAAGGTGAAGCAGTGTTTATGGCCTGATGCTATAGAAGAGAACAGCTTGTCAGCACTCACTTCTGTGACTGCGTGCTTACATCGGACTTCATTAAATAAAACTCATTAGTCTTGGGCTTGATCCAGTGTCAATGTGTCCAAATTAGTGCAAGACTTTTCACTGGGTTAAGTAGGCTTTGAGCTGTTCAAGCTGCTCTAGTGACTTAAGTGCTTACAGGAACAAAACAACCAACCTGTATCTTCCTGTACTTTTTACTTTTTTGTCTCTTCAGTGGTGACTGAAGTTAGGAGAGTTTTTGGAAAAGGAAGAGGCCTCTGCTGGGCTATCTCATCGGTGGAGTTACTCATAAGATCCATTCAAATAAATTAAAACCAAACCAAAACAAAACCACAAAATCTCTTATGTCTAAACATTTTCAGAAACACTAAAAAAAAAAAAATTGTGGATCAACAAGTGAGGATTCAACTCTACACAGAGAACTGTGTCCCTCTCTTCATATGTCTTTTAATGTTTTGATGAGAAAAATAACTTGCAGTCATTGTGAATTTATCAAAAGGTGAAGTTAATGGAAAACATAATATACATGTAAAGTCTTTTAAAAGTATTAGGGAAATGAAAAAAGGTCCATTAAAACACTAATTTGTACCATGTGAATGAAAAGTTTGAATATGGACTTTAGCTTGATGATATTGTAAAGGATGGGCAAGGGTGAGTTTTCTAGCAGTAGCTGTACACCTGAGGTAAAAAAAGAAAAGAAAGAGATTAATTAAAAAAAGGGTGTCTTTTAAAGGAGGGAGTTTGGAATTGCAATTGGCGGGGGGGGGCTGGAGCTTGGATGTGATTTGATGAGATATGTATTTAATCTCATTTATTTGATCATAAATGAGATGATAATAGGTCTTAGCTCATTCACACTTTAGGCCTTCCTTAGAGTATGCATATTTGTAGTTAATCAAAATAGAGTCCTTAGAATTTAATTGTCCTGGTCAGAAAAGGGTCCAATGTAACGAGGTGTTTTAATCTTCTTAGGGAGCTCCAGGGCCTGCTGGGCCTATTGGCGAGCCAGGAAAAGAAGGTCCCCCAGGTCTTCGTGGTGATCCTGGTGCTCATGGCCGTGTGGGAGATCGGGGGCCAGCTGGGCCTCCTGGTGGTCCTGGAGACAAGGGTGACGCAGGGGAAGATGGGCAGCCGGTATGTCCTGGTTGATGTTACTAATTCTCCCTAGACCAACTCTAGGCTTGGTCTCATTGTTACTTATACTTACTGCTACTGAAATGATAGTAACATTGTTTCATCCTTTGCGGATTTCAGGGCCCAGATGGCCCCCCTGGTCCAGCAGGAACTACTGGTCAAAGAGGTATTGTTGGTATGCCAGGACAGCGAGGGGAAAGAGGCATGCCAGGGCTGCCGGGTCCTGCAGTAAGTAATGACCAAGTCAATATGCCACCAGCTTGGGCATTCTCATTGTCTTTGTGCGATTGAGACCATAGTGCCCCGTAGCATGAGGAGAAAGTTGGAAAACTCCAACTGCAGGAGTGAATATAGAGAGAATAGTAAATAACGAAATCTCATGCAAAGGCATGAGGTGAGAGATTTTGTTTCTGCCATAATGGAAGATCTGAACCTGAATTAAGAGTAAGTGGGTAATAGCATTAAGACTTCTGGCTAAAATGTTCCTATTTGACTTAAAACTAGATCCTTGAAAAAACAACCCCTGACTCTTCATTTAGGTGCCCAAAGGTCACTTGAATGTGAGTAAATACTCTGTAACTGCTATTTCATAAGTTGTGAACTACAATCTTCAAAATGGCCGTTTGTGCTCTCTTTGCTTTCATGTAGGATTTATAGATGTTTATTGGAAAGCCTCATGATCCAGGAGATCAAGTCATTAAATAGAGTATTACTAAAAGGGATGGTATGGAGAGTCTGCCATTACCACTGGATCCATAAAGTCAATTTATAGTTAAAGTTGGCTAGAAATTATTGCAGGCTAACAAGATTTGATGGTGTTGATACAGACAGACAAAAAATAAGATCACGTTACTTATTTCAAACTGCATTACATTTTTCCAGAGTCAAGAAGACCTTAACTATTGCAGATAAATGCCATCAGACATATTGATGTATCAAGGGAGTGTGTGCTTAGAGAGTTGCTACTAGATAGGCTAATTTCAAGTGCAGCTTCTAGTCAATAAAAGCCTATTCAAAAGCAACTAACACAATTAAACTGCTTAAAAAGACACAGTATATTAAATATATATTCAAAATCTGTCAGAACACTTTCATTAATTATCCAGTTTTGGAAGTTACAAATGTTGATGGTACTTCAGACTGGATTAATGAGTAGTGTTTTGCAGGCAGCAGGTTTTTTGTGCTTTCTTTGTTTTGTGATTGAAATTTTGATATGATATTTCTCATCTTTTTTAGGGTACACCAGGAAAACAAGGTCCCACAGGGCCACCTGGTGATAAAGGTCCCCCAGGACCTATTGGCCAGTCAGGTGCCACTGGACCTGTAGGTGAAGCTGGTCCAGAAGTAAGTATTAGAGCCTCATAACATGCAAAAAAAGACAGTCTAGTGGTTATTCTCGACTTGAAGTTAGAGGTGGAGAACAACTTTCTAGCTCTTCTTATAGAAATACAAGATTACAGAGCTAATCAATAGCCCTATTTTTATTCCATAACTATAGGGACCTGCTGGTAATGATGGTACTCCTGGACGAGATGGAGCTGTTGGAGAACGTGTAAGAATATATTGTTTTCTTAAGTCACTTCTGGAAATCTCCATTTTATTATTGACTTATTGTAGATTTTCTCTTTATTCTGTTAACTTGAATGGAGAACTTGTTCTGAAAGTGTATCACAGCTTTGAATAAGTAGTACCTCTCAAAGTTGAGGAAACCTGGCTAACAACAGTTGCCTCCACAAACTCAAACTTGAGTTCTTCCAGAATAAATATCTTTGTAGATTGTAATTGCTAGAAAATAGATTAGCAATGCCAGAGTCTTGTTACTTTTGGTCTAGTCCAGTCCTCTTTAGATCAATAATGTTGAAATTACGTTTTGCAGGGTGATCGTGGTGAACCTGGCCCTGCAGGCTTGCCAGGTTCCCCAGGGGGTCCAGGAACTCCAGGTCCTGTTGGCCCTCCAGGAGATGCAGGTCAAAGAGGTGAAACTGTAAGTGAGACTTTTTTTTAAATACGTAGTTTATCAAAAAACTATTTTGTATGCTTTTGTGCATTGCTTCACATATCTTCTGTATGCAATCTTTGCAGGGTTCTCGAGGTCCAATGGGTCCCCCAGGTCGTGCAGGAAAAAGAGGTTTACCTGTAAGTTCTCCATGGTCACTGTGGTTTTATCTGAGATACTTTTTACAGGAAAGTGTAGGAGAAACTGAGTCCAAATTAGAATGCTGAACAGGGCTTCAAATTTTAGTGTTCTGAGTGCCAGTGGATGCAGGTAGTCTTCTGAGCTGCAAAGCTGTACAGATCTGTTTGAATACACTAGTATTTCTATACTTTCTTTAAAAATACTTTGCAGAGAAATAACAAATGCTTTGGAAGACTCTTTATTTGGAGTGTGTTGCTGTCCGGATGATGGTAGGACCTGAGTTAGCAAATGGCTGGAATCTGTGTTTGATAATTCAAATACGGGGTAGAGAAATGAATGCTGAACAAAAAGGCAGATTTTTAGATAAAAATGGAAGAGATGTAACAAAATCATCTGTTCCCATGAAGCTGCCTTATTCAAGTCAAGAGATTCTGACTTCAGTCCAAATGGAAAAACAAACAAAACCTGTCTTTTTGTGTTACGTTACTCTTTTATCATCTAAGCTTGGAACAAAAAATTAATTGCAAACTTGGGAAGTTCGAAAGAATGTTGTCCTGTCCCTAAGCAGATGTCATATGAGAGACAGGAAAAGTTTATTGAGTAGTTAGTGATAATGATGCCATTGATAAACTATTTGGAATCTGGCATTGAGAAATTTAGCATGCAATTTGGACTGAGAAATATAGAATTGAAAGCAGAAACCATTTTTTCCAATGATTCTTGAATTAGTATGAAAAGTGTGAAACTATCAAAAATACCATGAATTAAATTGTGATGGTAATAGAACCAAGCTATTTGTACTGGGAAGCCTGAACGTTGTTCTCTGTAGTTAGGGAATGTAACTTCAGTTGTACTTTAATCATAGTGAAGATGAAAACTGCTGTGAGAAGTAAAGATGCAACATGGAGGATTTCACACTGAAAATATGTTTTATCATTATGAGTCTGTGAGAGATCCACAATATTTCAATCTCATCCATGAAAATCATTTGCCATATCCAGTAAGGCAAAGAAATGTTTCAATCTTAAAAATTTTGTTATGTAAATTTTTTAGTATCGTTATTACAGGGTTTTTTTGAGTGTACTATGAAGCTAAATAGACTAAATTTAACACAACTATAACTAAGTTTTCTTACACAGTTTTCCATAATTATCTACTTATTCTTTGGTAAAAAATTAAGATTCTTGGAGCTGCCTCACCATCACCTTCTTACTAGCTTTAGAAGTGAAGGAGTTCTGAATGCAGTGTCTAAAAGCAAATGAGGAGGTTTTGAGGTTGGGATTTTTTTTCCAGTTCAGAATTTTACATTTAATCACTGATATTTACAGGGTCCCCAAGGACCTCGTGGTGACAAAGGTGACAATGGAGATAGAGGCGATAGGGGCCAGAAAGGACACAGGGGTTTCACTGGGCTTCAAGGTCTTCCTGGTCCTCCTGTAAGTTGTTCTGCTTTTACCATAATTTTATTTCCTTGGTAGTTAGATAATGTATCAGGAACATGGTTATTTAAAATGGAAAAAAAAGCAAACATGAGTTATTTTTTTCCCACAAGGTGTTTGTGAGTGGCCTGGCTGTCTGTACTTGCTAATATTTTTAATGCAGTTTTACAATACTGTTGCATGAGGAAGTAAACCTCTGCTTTGCAAGATATGCGTTCTCCTACTTTTGTTCCATTTGTGCCAGTCCTGCAGTTAATCACTGACAGTCTATGACATGTCAACACAAGATGATAACAAAAGCTGATAGCTTCAGATAAGCACATTAGGGTGTGAAACGCATTTTGCCAGTGTTTGAACTCTTTACAGTCAAGGAATCAAATGCAAAATCCCATGAGGACCGTGATAGTATCTCTTGCTAATATTTGCAAGAACTTCATGATTTCAGTGGCAATTGAATGGAAATGCCATGGAAAACTTAATTTTTTTACATTTGTTCACTGATCCTGTGCAAGAGCTGGAAGTTTCAACATGCAGCAAAAGAGTCAACAAAAAAACCCTAACACCCAAAGCATCTTTCCACTTCATAATAGTGCTGTCAGTTACTCTCATGTAAGCCAATCTGATTCTAAATGTCACGAAAGCAAGGCTTTTCTGCAGGAACAACTTTATATATAGCCAAGCACCAGTAAATTCTATTAATCTAAATTGTGATTACAGTTGTTACTCTGTGACAAAAGAGAACAACAGAACGAAAATGAATTGTAAGAGGGAAAGCTACTACCCATTGTTAATGTATATTATAATCCTATTCATACAGAATTGTGTATATCACACACTAATTCTTTAAAACTAAAGGAATATGCTTTAAATGTCACAATGATACAATAATTTCTTCTGTTTAGGGTCCTATTGGTGAACAGGGCAGTCCTGGCATTCCAGGCCCATTTGGTCCTCGGGTGAGTGTAATGTTTCAGATTTAAGGTTTTTCTTTCTTGTTTTTTTCCACAATCAGATTTCTATTTCTTCTTCACTTTTATTTCACTGTCTTTTATTGACTTCAGTTTCATGTGGTGATTACCCTACTATCTTTTGCTGAGAGACATTACCTTGTTTAATATAGCAAAGCTTTGACATAAGTGTAGTTTATAGCTAGATAAAAAGGTCTCTTCAGAATAACTACAGGGCTACAGTCTCTTTTTACAGACACTTTTGCTGCAGCTGATGCAAAGCCATATATGTGGCAGCTCTGCTAATTGCTACTGTGCCTTTCATACCCCCACATATATCATTCACCCAAAAGTAAAGGAGAAGTATGACTCCCTTGGATGTGCGCAAGTGACAGTATATCTCTGAGTCTGTATACACATGGGTGTACAGCAGCTACTCCAGCCTGCCTAGCACCTGAAACTGAACCCACTTACATGGTTTAGGAAAAAATATACACCTGATCCAAGGTATATTGGCTGAGGTGATTGACTTCAGAAGAACAGCATTGAAACTGCCTTCTTACTTTTAGAGGAGAAGAAAAAGGGTGATTTTTAAAAGTTTGGTAATAGACACAAATAATTGGATTGCTTACTGAAAAGATATTGCTTGTAAGGGGCTGTTTTGTATAACTTTGTTATTAAATGCTAAAACACATTCCCTCTTTCTCTTATATTTTCTAGGGTCCTCCAGGTCCAGTTGGTCCTTCTGGCAAAGATGGAAGTCCTGGCCCACTTGGGCCAATTGGGCCTCCTGGTGTTAGAGGGAGTGTGGGAGAAGCTGGACCTGAGGTAAGTTAATGGGAATATGGAGGGAAAAGGTTACCTTCAAATAATGACTTTTTTTACACTCCATTGCATCACTTTCTCAAACATCCATGAGCTCAAGACGAATGGTAAGATTTGATACAGTTCCTCCAACAAATAGCCAGGGTAACTGTGTATTGAAAGGGCTCATTTCTTACTCATTTTCATCTTCTGGACCTGTGATGATCCCAGTCTCATCCACCTATGCTCTCCTTAGGCCAAGCTGGGACTACTTCTGCGATTAGCTCACTGGATCCTGCTGGATCTGCAGTTCAACATAGCTATTTGGCAAGTTGGATCCTAAAACCTCAGGCCTAAGCATAGGTCAGCTGGTATATCTGGATCCAGCAGTAGTTCAAAGTCAGTAGTCCCACAAAGGTGGCACTGAATTAGAACAGCCATGTGACCAATGGCCAGCAGAATACCCCATCATGCCTTGCATTAAGGATATCCTTCAGTCCAAACAAATGGCCCAAATTCTATCACTCAGCTCAGCTGACCTCCAGCCTGATCTGACGTTTATGGACATCAACCGTGAGCTGATTCACAACTAATGAAAAATAGTTAGACCATTTTGGAAGAAGTCCTAACCCTTTGCTAAATGCCTCAGGCATATTCCACATTTACCAATTCCCAATACCCTAAGTCATAAAATGTAAGTTATGCTATCCCAAGGAAGATAAGTTAGAAAATTAGAGGGATTTGAGAAAAGGGTGATCTGGATGATCACATGAAGAATTAAAAGACTGGTATTGCTTATTTTGGGGAAGAAGTGGAAAAGGTGGAGTAAAGGTGGAATAAAATAATGAGCAAGACAGAGAAGGCAGTTTCTGCTTTTTTCTGTCTTATAAGACATGGTGTTTCCTGGGTTTATCGTGTGCTAATATTCACCCTATTTCATTTGAATTTCTGCCAATTACCGGTATCTCCACTTCTGCCGAGGCACCAAGGCTTGAATGAATAGTCTATGGTAAAGCGTAAGAATATAATGTGTATCCAGATCCTTCATCTGTGTAAGGAGACAGTATAGGAAAAAAATTTAGTTTTGCTTTCCATGGTGGCTTGCTGCAACTATAAATTGGAACCACAAAGCAAGAAATAAAAGTTAAGATTTCATTTGTCAAATGCAGCATGTGTTAATTTGGGTGTGTGCTCTGTAGTAAACATTTGGAGCACTAGTTGTGAATTCTGAAGTAATTACTCTCAAAGGAAATGCCGTGTTCTGATATGCCATCTGATGCACCAGAGCATCAAACTTACAACGAGGATATGTTACAGACTTTCTGCTGCCAAAGAAGAGTTGGCAGAGCCTGCAGGTGGAGATATGTTTATTAACAGACACATTCTGTCTCAAGACTCAGTTACCTCCGCAAGTGTGACAGAAGGACCTCACAACCCGTCATTCAGGAGAATATACTTAGTAAGGAAAACACCTGCTCTGCCAAGTAAGGATGATGTAGATTCTGTCTCACATACCTGTGGCCAGAAAGCTCAGCACTGTGCAGGATAAATGTAAAGATATTTCTAGTGCCAAATTTTCCGTCCAGGCTTTACTAATTGAAAATGTGCCTGAGACAACTCAGGGGAAGCAGGAATTTTAGATTGCTCTAAAAGTCACTTACAGCTGTTGGGAATTTTAAGAAATAAAGTTATTAGGCAGGGATTTGAACAAAGAGGGACAGATAGCTTAAAAAAATGGAATTAGGAGGACATTCCTTGATGACTTTTTCCAGCTGTTAAGTCTGAAATCAGGAGTAAGAAAAAGTTGAGCAAGGTATTAAGACAGGCAGAGAGGGCATGAAGCAGAGAGAATACCTCACATGCAGTTCTTATCTCTTACCCCTGTTCCTGGAAATATGAATTGTTTATCTATACCTGAATTTTCCCTGCACATTAGGGTGACTGGCTGTGAAGTTTTGCTTTTTTAGTGGCTGGCTTTGCTATCATTTTGCATAGTATTTACTCTGCTGTGCCTCTG
>VYZW01052639.1:0-33741 GCA_013401315.1 Balaeniceps rex
AAAAAAAAAAAAAAGCATCAAAGAAACCTCGAGTGAAGCAGCATTATTTGCCAGAGCCTCAAGAGGCAGAAGACTAATAAAATTTTGCAAAGTACTCAAAAGTGCTAATTGCTTTTTTAGTGCATCTTACGGAGCGGTGGCATTATAGGGCATCTACGTGTGAAGAACCTTGAGAGGGGCTATACTTTCTGAGAGCTTCTGTCGAGATTTTTCAAAAGATGTTTATTTCAAGGAACAGCTTGTGTACTACAGGCTTTGGCTGCAATATTGTGATGCTGCTTCTCTGTCCTCCCTCCTGATGTTCATAAATAAAAGTTATTTGATTACAGCAATTGGAGGTTTGAGATGAGTTCTGGCTGTAGTGAATATTCTGTGCTTTCCTAAGAATGAAGGACACGAGAAATGAACCGGTTCATGGAATTGCTAAGAGGTAAAAACTCGAACCTGGGAATATCCAAGCTCAAACTCATCCTGGCTCGGGGCAAACAGGACACCGCACTCATCATTCAGTTTGAGCTGGCAAAATACAACTGGTTTTAATATACAAGTGTCCAAAGAAAACGTGCCTCATCCCAACCTCCAAACAAATGCTCTGATAAACCAGCCAGCTCAGGGCAGAGATGAGTTACGTATCAAAGCGAACAGTGTCACCCTGGGAGCGCGACTCCTGGGATTTAGTCTCTGATAAGACACATCGCCAGGTCACTGCACGACGGAGCCAGAGCTGCATTTTTCAGGGCTGTCAGTCTCCCACCTTACGTGGATGCTGAGGCCACAACGCTGAGACACGACTATTTAAGGCTGGATTGATTTCTGTACGTACAGAGCAATTGCATCTCCAATCAATCTGAATGAAACCACAAAGGCTCAGTACCTCGGAAGAAAAAAAATCAAGGCACTCAGGTTCCTTTATATAGATTCAGATGTCCAAACGTAAGACCTCAAGTGGCATTTGGTTTTGACATTGAAATAGTCAGTTTTAAAAAAAAGCCCTCCCAAGGAATAATAAAAGGAAGCTTGGCAAGAGGCGCACACTGCAAAAATGAAGGCCATTCTTAACCAGAGCCCATGTTATCCAGCAGTGATGTACCAGCAGTATAATCTTAATTAGCCAATAAAAGTTTTTAGACAATCTGTCTAGACTTTCTTTTGCTTGAATATAAAATTGGCTTTAAAAGAAATATATAAACAGCAGTGAAAAGTCAATGAAAAGCTGTCAAAAAAAGCTTCCTGCTGTTTCACATCTGCACCCTGCACTCTTCTTAAAAGATGATCAGTTAAGTGAAATCCTTCATTTTTTAAGCAGAAAAGCTGCTGTATTTGGGATTACTGCATTGCAAGCTCACAGTCAGCTCCCGACTTGCCTATGCAGAACTTAACCGGGGGACACCTCTCCTAGAAAGCTCTGATCTGCACAGCTCAACACGGGCCTTGGTCTTGAGGAAGCGGAGTCCTTGGAAACAATCACAACTGAGTAGGGTCACATCTTGGGGGTACGCTGGGCTTGGCCCCGCTCGCTTTGAAACGGTCCTTTCGCTGATGCAGTCATACCAGCGATGCCACGATGCAGGGGGTTAGGTGGGGAAGACACCGTTTTACGGCAGAGCCAGAATTTCACCAGCTGAAAGAAACGACTTGCAACTCGCCGCAGACAGGCAGAGGCAGAAGAGCAGACCTGCTTCTGCTCCGGCTGGACAGAGCCGAGCTCTGCAGGAGCTGCGGAGCAGCCAGGCAGGAGCACGGCCGCCTCCTCGCTGCTCCGCTCCGCTCCAAAGCCAGTCCGAGCCGGGGGGGCTCTGCACGAGCAGAGCGGGCGAGGGACCGAAGGACAGCGCTGGGGATACTTGTGAAGAGAGAGAACAAAGCGGTTTGAGGGAAAAAAAAAATACGAGGCTGGAAAAGGAACAAAATACAGATATAAGATAAACCGAGAGTTAATTAAAGGGTTGATTAGACATGGGATTAGTGAAATTAAGGGGAGAAACAAAATACATTCAGGGAATTAAATTATAATTTATCTTTAACCAATGCTTAAAGAGAGTATTTGCTTGATCGTAGCCTGAGATAGCCACTGCCAGACTTTTTGCATCTAGATAAAATCTTCCATCATCAAGCAGCTACCTGAAACACTTCTACTTTTTATTTTTCATGGGAAGCCACTTTCCCTTATCCCAGAGCCAGGCCATCGGCAGGAAGGTGCTGGTAACCCAGAGAACCGGCTCACCCAGCACCATCACCGTAAGAACATCGCTCTCATGAAGCGGCACCTGGACGTACGGACACACCAGGGCTCAAGCACAGAAAGGGGGAACGGTCGATCAGGATTGCTCCCTGCCTTAGGCGGGTGAGCAGAGCAGCGAGACAAGCTCCGAGCCGCTCTTCATTGGCTCTTTCGCATCCCGCATCAGGCTGCATTTGCCTAAAGGAGGGCAGCGAGCTCGCTGGGGAGAGGAGCCGGAGCCCCCGAGGGAGCCGCGCTGCAGCCGCGTTCCCTGCAAGCGATACGCGTCTCAGGCTGCAGAGGCAATCTGTGTCTAACCTTAAGCAGAACATCTTGTTTTAAAAACAAATCTCGACTACGGATGCCTGCTCTGTTTGTCGTACCTGGGCTCTCCCAAACAAACAGCCGCCCAGCGGAGCGTTGCCGTTTGTCATGAGTAAGGAGGCAGCGTCAGTGCGTGCTGCAGCACCCAGTGTCAGCACAAAATGCAATTCAAATTTCAAATGAACATCTGCATGTTTGAGTTGCCTTTCTGTCACCCAAAGTTTAATCTGTTTCATCTCCGTGTTTACACAATGAAATACGTGTTAAGTCTTTTTTTTTTTTTTTGATAATAAAATAATTGAATTTTTTTTTTTAACCAACTTTTTTTCATTAACAGGCCGAAAACGATGCGAAGAGGGAATACTGTTAGCACCGTGATTCGCACAGGGCGATTTGCTGCCGGCATATCAGGTGATATGTGCTGATGCAAACACCTGCAGCATCGCGTGATACAGGACCAGCCGAGGCACCTGCCTGGAAAGAGGGAGGGGTATTGTCAGCGTTAGGGTTTTGTTTAAATAATGAACAGTGGTAAAGCGTTAACATAATGCGGATAGTCTCCGTTACAACAGCAAGCTAGATGGCCTCCCGATTCCTTAGGGTTTGAAAGCATATGAATCTTGAAACACCAAAGGGAAAGGAAGCAGAGCAGCCTGCAACATAAACTGCGTACATATATCTGCCCAACGTCCTGGCTATATGTGTGTAAACCACTTAAAATGCCATGCTACAGTTCATATTTTCAGCTCGGATACCTTGCTGAATATACTAGAGCAAATAGCCTGGATATTTCAAACACCGCCTTGATAAATAACTTTCCCAAGAATGTGAAAGAAGAGAGTACAAACTCCATTGATCACCATTTACTACCTGCTATGATTTTGCAAAGCGGGTACATACACCCGCTTAGAGTGACTTTCTCCTCTCATTGATCTTTTTTTCTCCACAAGCGAGCTGGTCTGAGGAACGCTTAGATAGCTTCGGAGACAGACCGGGGAATATTTTCGGCGTGCCCAGAAGATCACTAGCAACGCGTGAAAGCCATCTTCCAAGAGTGTGAAGGGTTCAGGGCGTTTGTCATCCTCTGTTGTCTGAGGAGGGATAAGGAATGAGGAAGGCAGGGGAGGGCGCCTGATGGAAGAGGCATCTTAGAATTATTTATGTGCTGCTACTCCCCCATGGCTATGAAAGCTGTTCTTTGCGTTAGCACCAAGTGAAAAGGGACTGTGAAGTATGGAAGGTACAAGATGAGGCAATATTTTGTATTGCCTCCTGGGATGCAGGATTTCAGTGACAGAAACCGGAATAACTTACTGCATTCGATTATATATTACCCTTCAGATGCAGAAATGCATTTAGAGCTGGTCCCAAACGACGTTCCAACAAATTCATTCTACTTTGCAAAACAGACGTATCCCATGGGAAAATCTCAGTGTAATCACAATATTTCTATTTTCCATGGGGAAAGTCAAAATGACAGCAGGGGCTTCCTCTGCAGAAGGTTTTTATGAAATTCATTTTATTCCTTCAGGAAAACTGACAAGATGCTTCACACCACACACTAGAATAGGCACTGTAGGCGGAGGCGAAATGGGAGCCAGGATTCACAGGCTCCACTTCTCCCCCCAGGTAGGATGGGAGGCAGGAAAAAATTGTAGTAGGCACTCAGATGCAATCGTCTAGGAAGTCTGGTTTCACTGCCCCCCCCAGCAGAAAAAAAAACGACTTGGGAAAGAATGTCTATCTTATCTTCCAGAAGCCTGAAGTTTTCACAATCAAGTCAATTCTGGTTCTGAAATCATTAATTTTTTTTGTGAAGCAAATGTGGGTTTCTAGCCCACTCTCTATGGCAAGTCTTCCTTACCCACAGATTTTTTTTTTTTCCCCCTGCCGTGGCTCAGTCTTTCCAACCCCAGCCACTTCTATCAACCTTCATTTTAAGGCTTTTCATCTCTCCTCCTCCTAATCCTCATACCTGTCTTGCTGTTTCCACAGACCTGTTCCTTCCTTTCATTGCTCAGTAAATCTGAAATCCCTCCTTTCCCCCTACTCCTCCCCAAAACAACATCAGCTTTGCCCTTCACTAGGACCTTCTCCTCAAGCTTCCTAATGCACATCAACATACTTTTTGTCCCTTCCCCTAATATTTCCACCACCATTTTTTAGCAAATTTCTATTCTTCCCCGCAGAAGACGGATGCAGAACAAACACGAACGCTCTTGCTCCGATTCTAATCCACATTGCTATCTTTACCCTTGAGATGCAGAAAACCTTTCAAAGAACAAATGAAAAAACCTGGATGGGGATGACTAACTTACTGAATCTGCATCAAACCAACCTTCGCTTCTGCATCACGGGGCGCGGACATTGCAAAATGCAGGAGCGTTCCCCGGGGGTGTCCAACTTGACTGGTAAAAATAAAGGCTCAACAACACACGCCTCTGCTTTGAAATAACGAGGACTTAACCAATCGCTTGTTTTCAGCTGATCCACACGGTACTTTTCACATAACCACAAAAGCAAGGTTTTATTACATTTGGGGTAACATTTTCAAGGGATGCTGGCAGTTATTTGTTTAGTAACAAGACTTGCCTATTTCAATTTTATTCTGTCCTTGAAATGCAATCTCCAACTGTTCAATAAATGCCATAACCAGGCAGATATTTATCATCAAAGTGACTTACGCTGTAACTGTGACAGCAGCCCGTTACAGCTGTCCAATAACACTTCGAGAAACCAGCTGTGTGAGACCGTTCGGGAGGACAGAGTGCAAGTTTCTGCATGTATCAGCATGGAACTGGTCTCACATTTCACATGAGCAGACGGGAAGGTAATCATAATGTCATATCTTTACCTCTTTCCTTCTCCTCGAACTCTATTTTATTGATTTTTCATGAATATGTCTGAAAAGGAGGAATTACTCAGACCCCTACTAGTTCCATCACGGAATTGTAACGCTATTCGGGCAGACGGGCTTCTGACGCTGCAGCGCGATGAGGTACGCGCCCAAACCACGCGTTCCTAATGCCCATCGGCCTCGCCGCTTTCCTCAATAAGATCATAAGAACTCTGTAAATCTACACCAGGTATTTACCTTCAAATGATGAAAAGAGATAGGGAAAAATATATATCACATACATACCAATGATTGGATTTATTTTTTTTTTAATTCAAATTCTTTAATGACATGTTTATATTTGGTGCCTACACTCCTGGTGCAGTCAAGAGCAAGAAATAGATGTTCCAAAAGGGCAACTGAGATCTCATCACTCTTTGTTACTGCAGAGGGAACAGAGCCAACTACCTTAGGACATCTGTTATGTCTCAGGTAGGAAGATGCTTTGCTAAAGAGATGAAGATTGCATTCACAATGTTTTGATAACCTAAAAATACCGGCAGGTGCCTAGAAGGTTTCTCAACATCTAAGCCAGGCACCTAATGAGCTTTACCCAATATCTCAGAGAAGCCAGAAGTCCTACCATCACCTTAAGGACATCACCCATTCACTCCTCTGAACGACATCGCTTCTCACAAGCTACTAAAAAAAAGCCACAGCAGCATCGACCACGCACAGTCACAGATTTACTTTGCAGAGATGCACTTTGCTTTTTCTTTTCCACTGTCAGAAGTACACTGTTAAACTCTAAATGTGATCCAAAACACCCTTGAGGATCAAGTCCAGGGCATCCGCTACTAGATCAGTTAGAATTAACAGAAAATCCTGCTACACCTATTAAACCTGGCAGACTGCAGCACACAACACGAGTTGGTACAACTTTAGAAAGCAATTTTTCTTGACTTTTTTCTGAAATGACAAAACATTTGTTATTTGACAGAACATAGGGAAGAAAATAATAGATTTCATAACATTGTTATTTAACATAACATCACTGAACACCAAAAGGGACAGATGCATGAATACTTGAGAAAAATAGAAAAATGGAAACCACTTGAAATGCTCGGATATAGATGACTTGATTTCATTAGTGGTTTATATATTTATTTTTGCTATATTTGATCCAGACAACGGGCTCTCAAGTAAATGAATAAAGGCCATTCCCATCAGAAAGTAAAATCATTTAACACAACCAAAGACAAAGGAGCAGCCCTGCACTGCTGCCTCGACCTCCACCCCTTCCTGCGGACACCGAGCCGCCCACCAGGCAGAAAAGCACCAAAGGGAGTGGTCTGCAGGACCAGAAACTCACTGGGAAATCTCCATAAACCGCCAACCATGCTCTATACCCTCAAACTCCATAGAAGTGCCGGGGGCTGTGACCCTCCCGAGCGCTGCTGCTCCCTGACAGCACCCGAGATAGATACACGCTAAACGCCACTTTGACAGCGTCTGCTTTTCTTAGGGTGGTTTTTGGACTGCACTTCAAAAACATATTTATAGACCAATTTGTCAACACATAAGCTCGGCTGTCCTGCTCTGACTGCAGTGCTATAGGGGTTTCTGCCCCTCGGGTTGTGGCAGAGGGAGACCCAATGAACACAGTCTGCAAAACGCTATTCCTTCAGCTAAATAAATAAATCGGCATCGTGGTGGACAGTACAACTCCTCAGCCCGTCGTCTTCCAGAACAACGACTCATTCAGATGAATATTTGAACAGTGACTCTGTTAAAAGTTGGGTTCTGTTAGCTTCCACAAAGAACAGAAATCATAGATCATAAATTTTGGGCGTTGTTGGATGATGTGTGGTATCACGCACTGCCAGTATGTTGTGCAAAGCTTCACTAATAAATCATAAGTATCTGTTATTTATTTACATAGCCAATGCAATCTTTGCCCACCACAGTGATGTCACTAACTTTTTCACCTTCCTTTCTCATTTTTGGGCTTCTTTTAACCTTGGGTTACGTTGTAAAGTGACTACTCCTTCTAATGACTATTCTAAACCCATTCAGTAGGGCTTTAATTGATCAAGAAAAAGGAGATGTTTCATTAACATCAGAATGTAAGACAAAAAAAAAAAAAATCAGGATTTTCTACTTGGCAATAGGAACAGTACTCTGAGATATACAGACAGAACAGTCTCCTCTCCCTTCTTAAAACAGACAGTTGTACAACTCCCTCGTAGCAATGATTTAACTCTCTCATGTTATGCAGCACTAATTTGTGCTAATGGAATTCCCAACAGGCAGCATAAAAATTAAGTTCTATTACAAAAATGCAGATTCAGGATCATAGCAGGCAGCTGAACAGACCTACAGGAGCCTACAAAAATGCTGTGTGAATCACTGAGGGATGATGCAGCAGCTCTTGGCTTTCACCAGTGTCAGCTTCCATAGAAGATAAGTGCTGAATTAGAGCACCACGTTACGATACACCACGTTGAGGATTTCACAGAAAGTATCATGAGACGATTCAGAGCACCAAAAACCCGAATCAAAAGATTCGCATCTTTTTAGAAACACAAGTCAGGGGAGAAAACAAATACGAAGGTTTTAGGAAAAGCTGTCATATTTTCACGTTTAGGTGGCCAAAGAGCTTTAAAGCAGTCTTTACTACCCATGCATAAAAATATTTTCTGTAGGAGGTATTTAATTGTATGGAGCTAATTTGTACAGAAACCGATGCATTAGGAGATTATACTAGTTAACGCACAGATCATAACGGCACGCAAAAAACCTGGTTCATCTGATTTAGGTGGACACTTGCTAGACGTAAGGGCAACGTGTCTCATATAGGTAAGTGTGTGTCTGTATACATATGGTTTTTACTAGCAAATATAAAGCTGGGAAAACCCAGATAAAAAGGAAATTCCAGTTAAAATGGGGGGATAGAAAAGAAATATGTTCAGTATCACTGCTAGGAAAAAATTCTACTTATGAGGGTAAGGAGAAGGATTCCTAACTTCAGGGGTCTCTTCTTTGCCCTGGCAATGAATGGATTTTGATGTTTCTTCTCTTTCTGAGGAAATCCACCTCCTGCAGCTCGTGCATCCAGGCCGTCCCTGCTGCATGCAGATGTTCCCAGCCTTACGTAACAGATGCCTGCGCAGCACTCGAGGATCACAGAGACAGAAGAATTAAAGAAATGAATATTTCAGAAAAGTCTTCAGCAAAAAAAGAAAAAAAGGAGAAAAGAAGATAAAGAGACTGTTGCAAGTGTTGTGCTTCCTATGCTAAAGTGGATTAAAGTTTATTCTGCTTTTTTGTTCTGTCAAGGTGACGATAGCCTTTTAACAAATGTGACACCACAACTGAAAGTCTTCAGAAGAAACTTCGGTATATAGAATCGTATCAGCACACTGGCACAAGCGCTTTAATCCTTTTTTCTTTTTTTCATGTCTTTAGTACACGGAGAAAGAAGACATGCTTTTCTGCTTTTCCAGAATTTTTCTTCTCCAGTCCTTCCAAATGGTTGAGAACATCGTCACCTAAACTAATTCATTCCCAGTTTGCAGATTAA
This sequence comes from Balaeniceps rex, assembly GCA_013401315.1. Classification (NCBI taxonomy): domain Eukaryota; kingdom Metazoa; phylum Chordata; class Aves; order Pelecaniformes; family Balaenicipitidae; genus Balaeniceps; species Balaeniceps rex. The sequence goes on from VYZW01052639.1 coordinate 8,965, forward strand.
GATACTCTATTACTGACATGCTGCTCTGTACAATACAACAGGTCCAGTTTGTGCAAACAAGCAGAAATGTGCTCAAAATCAGCCTTGCTGAGCGGAAATACCTATTTCTGAGATGGAGCTGGGGAAGGGAGCTATGGGAAGATGGGAGGGAGAGGCAAAGGTAGCAGACGTACGGGCTTGCAGAGCCGGGCATCCCCTTTCCTACATCATTTGGGCTGCAGCTTCTGGACTGAGCACCAACATCTCCACAAGCAGAGCAGCCGGTCTACTCATCTGTGAAAATGGGTGATTTGGGGAGAGAAAAAGATGAATAAATGCATGCTAGATCTTTCACTTATCTGTTAGGAGGCATTCAAGTGGTCTTTTGCTAACGACTTTGATATATATATTTCTTACAGATAGCAATTAACCTTCTGGTACAGATTAATCTTTAAAAAAAAAATCAAAGATTAATTAATCTTTGAAATTCAAGTATTCAGTAGTTTCATTAATAATCTGAAATTGTCCTTTATATTTTCCATAATTAGACCATTCCCCTAATTTATTAATCCCACAGACTGCAGAGCATGTTTCAAATCTTCATCTCCTGCCACAATGACATATTCAAACTCGCTTGAAGCACTCATAGTAAAAGTCACTTTGCGAAGAATTATTAACTCAAAGGATCAAGCAAAGTCTTTATATACTAAAGCGTATTTGAAAACCAAGCAAGGATAGCACTTTCCACTCATCCTCACAATTCCTAAGATCTTGGCTGAATCGGAAACAAGCTTGGATAAAACACCGAAACTCGCTGCTACAGATTCGAGGCCAAAGATAACAAACATGCTGGTACCTATGGACTAAATCTTCTTTCCTGCCAAAATACACCCATTATGAGATACAAGGCGATTGTCTGGGAGCTAATAATTACTGCTTATTGCCGGTGTGTCTCACACTTTGACTAATTACCTCCGCTCCTGGCAGATACGTGCGGTCCAGGGGAGAGCCGACACGAGGACCCCTGCTTTGACACCTCTCCCGGCTCGTTAGAAGGGGGCAACGGGGCAGAATTCACGCCAGCTCCCAAATCCCTACAGCCAGGAAAGCTCTCAAACAGCAGCCAGCGCTGCATCGTCTTGTCACAGCCCAGGCAGCACGAAGACTAAAAAAACCTGGAGCTATATACACACCTACGGCACACCCTCGTTTGCACCAGGCTGCAGAGCTTACTGTGCCACTGCTGCATTTATTTATTTACTCGCGTGCTGGGGTGCTGGGATGGGAGCAGGGGAGCGGCAAGTCTGCCTGCGCGCAGCCGTGGTGTCTCGGCAAAGCCTCGCCGCAGGCTCGCTGGGGTCTGATGTCTGCTTTGAGCAGGCGGCTGGGGCAATCCCCCCAGCATCCAAACCCTGAGGAGATTAAATGGACAATGTTTTAAGCACAGCACAACTCCTCCTGATGAACATCGCGTGTTTTAGCTAACTGGAAAATGAGGTAAACCGTGCCTTACCACCTAAACCCCTCTGCTGTCCTCCTCCCCATGTCACAGAATCACAGAATCATTTGGTTGGAAAAGACCTTTAAGATCATCGAGTCCAACCGTACCTGTCCACTACTAAACCATGGCCCTAAGCACCTCGTCTGCCCGGCTTTTAAATACCTCCAGGGATGGGGACTCCACCACTGCCCTGGGCAGCCTGTTCCAATACTTGACAACCCTCTCCATGAAGAAGTTTTTCCTAATATCCAATCTAAACCTCCCCTGGCACAACTTGAGGCCATTGCCTCTTGTCCTATCACTTGTTCCTTGGGAGAAGAGACCAACACCCACCTTGCTACACCCTCCTCTCAGGCAGTTGTAGAGGGCGATGAGGTCTCCCCCGAGCCTCCTCTTCTCCAGGCTGAACAACCCCAGGTCCCTCAGCCGCTCCTCACAAGACTTGTGCTCCAGACCCTTCCCCAGCTTCATTGCCCTTCTCTGGACACACGTCCCTGCAGGGTAGGCTGAGTACGCCCTCCGAGTTGGGAACAGCAGGTAATCCACAGCCTCCTTGATTTCCAGGAGAATTGGATCTTTTGACTAAGGAAAAAACTTCCTCCCACTGCTGTTGCGTTTCTGTTGCTTCTGGCATGAGTTTTCTAAATAGCGTTGAGTTTTGATTGGCACCCCAAGCACCACGTTAATCTACTCGCGTGGCAGGATCGGTGCGAGCATCCTCTCCCATCCCGTCCTCCCCGTCCCTGCATCGCCGTGCTTGACTGCTTTTGCGAAGATTCTGCACAATCACACACCTCAGTCAGGCCACGTATATTTGGACCCATTTAAATATTTTTAATACTTGAAGCACACTGATCTTGGTAACACTTCTTTATCTTGTGAAACCTCCTGCCCCTTCTGTTCCTCATTAGAGAGGACTCTTCACGCATTCAGACATGTGGCTCCTGGCTGCTCAAATGTTTTTAAATAGATAGATCAAGGAGCTACTAACCACACCACAGCCACGAGTCAGTAAAATTATTGCTGCTTATTGCTTCTTCAGGAGGCTCCTTCCAAACCCTGATATTACAGCAATCACCTAACAGCCTGGTTAATCATTTCTTCTGCATAAAATGTCCCCAAGGAGGCCACATCAGGCACCAGGGAAGCAACCCCAAAACTGCTGCACCCTCAACGCCACCTCCCCCAGAGCACGGGCAAATCCCATCGCAACATGACCCCCCAAAACAGCACCTGGGAGATGGTCACAACTGATCCCCGAAGTCAGGGGACAAGGTGCCATTTCCCTGTAGGGCATCAAGGTCAGGACCTATATCTCCAGGTAGCAGTGCTCCATGAAATACCTAGACAACAGGATCTCCTTACACGTCCCAGGCTTTTAAAAACCCAGGGAGCTTGTTGACAGGTATTAAATCCCCTCAGAACTTCACCTAAGCTTTATCTGTGCAACACAAAAAAATTCAGCGCAGCCCTGAGAAGAAAAAGCAGCTGTACTGAACCAGGGGCAGCACCAGGGCTGGATTACTCCAGTTTGCAGGCTGCGGATATGAAAGAAAGTTTCTGCACTATCCCTGCTAGCGTCTTAATCTTGTAGGCGTGACCTATATCGCCCTGCATGCAAAGCTGTTTTAAGCAGGGTATTCTTTTGGGTTTATGCTTTATTTTTTATGAAGGACGTTGAATTACATGTTGACTACATGAACAGCTCCCGTCATTAATTTAATTCTACTGAAGGTCTATAAAATGATACAGTATTATTCAGCTAGAGTTTGTCCTTGACATAGAGAACACATTTCTGGTATGATTTTGTAACAGTGGATATTTGCAAACAAAGTAAATTTTAAATTATAATGAACACTGGCATTTGTCACTTCCTGCAGTATTAAATCCAAACCCATTTTCTTTAAGACCACATAAATATGCATTCGAATGAACAGACAAATTTATGCAAATATAGGTTCCTTCTGTGATATCAACATAATGAAACAATTCCGGATTCCCCTCCCTAAAGCCCCTTTCTTCTAAGCGCAGCCGCCTTCTCCGCTCGCTCCTTGGATGACGCTGCCAGCAGCCATCCATCACCTGCACCCGTGGCAGTTTGGGAGCGAGCTGATGCTCCACCTCGCAGATAACGCAGGCAATTTGCAACAGCGGAGCATAGCTGTGCAACCGGCTTTGCAGCAACCGAGGAGATGGAAGCCTCTGATGGCTGCTTCAGAGCAACGCCTGTCCTGTCCTAGTTCTTTCCTTTCATGCACTTACTAATCTGGCTGTGATTTCTGTAATTAAGTGAACCGTGGACTGCGTTATGCTGTTTTTATTTAACGCAATACCAGGGCAGTTACAGGGTGAGTGAGTTCATTTTGGGAATGCGTTAGAGCTTACTCTTGCGCAATGATGGTGGGTTCCCGACCAGGATATATCATTGTACGCTTCTGGAGATGGGCCTTGCATATATCACCAATAACAAATGACGTCTTCTGCTTATTTTTACTTACCAGTACAGAAATCAACTTCAAATATTTCAATTTTCAAACCTTTATGATTCTGGATTGCAAATCAGCTTGCCATGGATTTATACCTGTATTCCCTGAAGTGCCATCTAAAGTTCTCCTATGTTCTGGCATTGCTGGGGAAATTTAGAACTATTTGCCCCAAAGAATAAGTCACCAGGATAAGGGTACGAGCACACTGACACAGCAATCACACCTTCAAGAGAGGTCTGCTCGATGTTTTGTACCAGAACAGGAAAGTAAGCTGTAAAATTAGAGATTTCTGTCAACACAATTATGATGGTTCAGCTCGATACCATAAGCCTGACCCAGCGCAAGACACAGCATTTCCCTGTCCTCCTGGAACACCTCTCACTGACAATGATGTGGTTCAACACAGTCTGGCCTTCTTGGGACACCACTAAACGAAACCAGCAACAACAAAAACGTGATGCATCACACCAAAGGTCTGATGTGCCTCGCACCATGCTGCTGAGCTTGTTGCCTCCATATCCCAGGCCAGTAATCTTCGAGCCTTCAAGTAAAAGATTATGAATTTTCTCAACTGAATTGTTCAAGAGCAATGCTAAAGAAAAGCAATACAAATCAGGCAGCGATCTGAAAGGTGAACAGCAATAGTATGACACAAGTCAATGTCTGGCAACAAGGAGTCTTCACAGAATTTCTAGCTGTGGAGAGATAAAAGCTCAGCATTTTAAAATCTATCTTCTACCCATGTCAACATAATATAATGCTGTCCAGTGGAATAGTAGGAGCTCGATAAGACCCAGGGGTTTCTATTTTCTCCAGAAATGATTGAAAAGCACTAAGGTTTCAAACTCTCTGAAACTCCAAAAGCAATTTAGGAATGAGAGTATCTAGGAGCCATGACAGAGGCATTGCAGCATTGCAAAGAACTGGAGCAACTTTAGAATCAAATATATGTTCTAGAAAAATCATGTAACATTCGGTACAAAATAACATTCATTACTCTATAGCGTTTGCTGGAGGGAGGATGGGCGTTGCCTACCTGCCTCTCTGGAAATTTGCATGAAGGACTCGACGCCTTTTTCTCCATAATTCCCTTCAGACGCCAAAGTGGACACATAATTCCATCCCAAAGCTTTCACAATGTCCACCATTGCTTGTGCTTGGAAGGAATCTGGAGGAACCACACGTGAGAAGAAATCATAGCGCCTGTCATCACTCAACTCTGGTGCAGTTGAGGCATAACTGATTTGTGGGATCTGTAGAAAAAAATAATTTCTGATAAATATACATATTCATATACTCATTGCACTTCTTGCAGCAGTTAGCTAAAGCAGTTAGCTTCAGCTGAGGCTCGGCTCGTCTTCGTTGTATCCATCTATATATCTCCACCACGCTCCTTTACAACGTACAACTCAAAGAAACAATCTGTTCATGACTTCAAGTTACACAAAAAATTAGTAATCAATTGAAAACAACCGTATATGCGCACATTCGTAATTTCTTCCTTTCAGGCAATCCTAATCAAACACAGCACACACAAACCGTTTGTCTCGCTAAGTCCTTTTTATTGGCATTCTGGTTTTACTGGCATCAGGTTATTTGGGATCCTGAACGCAACCGAGTTTAAAGCTATAGCTGTCATCGCTGGCTGAAAGCCAGGAGGACCCTTCATCAGTTTTTGGAGGATGAAGAAGCTCTTAAGCATTAAACTGCGACTCCAGATTTAAACAAAAAGGATGTTTATTTTTTATTCTTCTGGATGAAGAACAGTCATGAAGATTGCTGAGCATGGACATCTCTGTCCCACCACGACAGCCTGGTCACGATTCAGCTCTGTCCTAGAACTCTGCCTGCCCATGACAAACCAGTTCTTGCTTTTTCTTCTCACGGCAGAGCGCGAAGGAGGCTGACGGTTACTTTTTATAACAGAGAGACTAGAATATTGTTCTGGGCTATTTTCTCCTTGATAACAAAGGTCCCTAAGCAGTTATCAAGCTGACGCTATGTTAATCCCAAAACACATTATGCAATTGTTTGAGTAACAGCCTGGGACTGTTCCTTAAATTAAGAAACCTGCCATAACTCTCACTTGAGACGCCAAGGAGGGGAAGAAAAAGATTTGCAATATACACAAACATGATCATATATAATGATTTGAGAGTTCTAGACTGCGGAAAGGTCAGTATTTCACGCCTTCGTAAAAGAATCTTCTGCATTCTCATATTCTGCCTCTGCACAGCATTCCTACAAGTATTTATTAGCTCTTCTGCCTTCTCAGAAGAATAAACGTTGTATTTCCCCAGGCTCAATACTGCAAAGGGCTCGGCGCCTTCGGTTCCCACAGAGGTCAGCAGCAGACGAGAGCGAACGCAGCATTTCCACAGAATACACGCTATATCTGTACATCTGTACGTACGTTAACAACCACTACGGCAGAGTCAAAGCAGACCTGTAAACCAAAATGGCTGCTGAAGTCCCGGCAGATAAGTGAATTTATGCAAACCATCCATAATTGCTAAATACCCCAACATTTGCTGAGACACGTTCCTGTTTGTAAAGGTAATAGCCACAGATTTATTATAAACCATAACAAACCATGACACATGACTTCTTTAAGATCTGCTTAGCTTCATTCCGCACCAGCCTAGAGCGGAACACGGCTCGTGGCCCTTGCTCAAGGCCCCGCACCGGCGGGACCCCTGCGCGGGGGGCTTGCCGAGCCAGGGCCCAGGCGCAGCACCGCTCTTACTTGCTACGAATGATTAAACCTAAACAAACACTTAAACCTTCAGCGGGTGCTCGGGCTGTCACTGTGGATGTCGGAGAACTGAATCCCCCGTCACTTGGCACGGTCTTTCCTTCGGATGCGCCGTGTCACTCCTTTGCACGTCTGCTGGGTTTACAACCAGAGAGGTGGCTAATCGAGCTGAAAGCTGGGATGCTGTAGGTTTTTAATGCAAGACAGCAGTCGTCTACAAAGCCTTGCCAGATTTATTTTAGATCTGTGGCTTGTGGACAGCACGTTGCCAGCAAGACCTTCCAGTGCTCCAGTCACAGAAAATTAAAAAAGTTAAAAGTGAGGCTGCCGGGAAGCACACGGCACGGTGTGGACCACTGGCACATGATTTACTTGCGCAGTATTTCGCCCAGGGGCCAGCAAAGCTTGGGGACCACTCTCAAAGACAAGTAGATCGACGACACCCATTTATCAGGGTTCTTTATTTTTAATCTACCTTGGGGATGACTTTCAGCTAACACCAACCACTGCGGTTGCACAGAAAATGCTGGGCACCCTGGCCATCAAAAATAATTGAAATTCCTAATTTGTCCATGCCTACAATTGCTGTTGTAACAAATGATTGGTGACATTTTAGGATCGCTCTCTTCTCATTTGTACAAAGGAGTTAACGGAGCTTGCTCAGCTGCTTATCAGCTTAATTCATCTATTCGTTGGCTGGTATTACATTAAGTGGAACAGTTAACCAGGCTGACTTTATGGGTGCGTATACCCGTTATTAATTAGACAAGCATCCAGTACACAGCATACAGTCCCACACACAGAGCCGTACCTAGATAGCCGAGTGCTGGGGTTTTTAATTATAAATAAAAGAAAGGATGAAATACAAATATATCTGTGGCAAGTGTTTGTATTCCAGCTTGCCAAAGCTTCTACAGATTTTGCTCCATTGCTTATATTACTTAGGAGACTTTTTGGGTTTTTTTAGTCTTTTTCCTCTGTCCATAAAATATTAACCACTTCTGACTGTTTCAATCACTTGCAGTATAAAAAAACATATATTGGGGTTTTTTTACCCATGTTTCCTGCAGGATATCTAAAAGCAACATAAAGTGTATGAGGAGTAGAATTTTCATAAGATTTTGTCTGAACACAGGGAGAAAAGTACTTAAATGGACACAATATAGACTGCAGCCATCAGAGTTCGACTTTGTCCAGCAAGTCAGAGCACGTTACACCTAGGAAGGATGTTTTCCTTTCCCACACGTCTTCCCGTGCACGCAGGCAGCGTCCCAGATGTCCAAACTGAACATCTGTTTGCATCAGCTAAAATCTGACAGTTCAACGTTCCTTCCTCTTCCTTTTTTAACATTCACATCCAATTGGATGCGGACAAGCCTCCCACGGACTCAGCTGGAAACCTTTCTCCCGTGCTTCACACCATATGTTCCTCCGTGTTACTCTTTTGTTTTTACTGAGAGCGACTTTAGTTTGAAAAACACAGCATCACGCTAACCCAGTCAAATCTCAATGGCCAGGCACCCTCTCCCCTCCGAGATCTCTTCACAGGGCTTATGCTAATCAGACCAACATCCCAAAGACAACATACCGTGCTGCTACGTGCTGATGGCTGCTCACCAGGTAAGCTCACAGACATGCACGTTCAGCTCCTGTGAACGTTGAAGTGCACTTGAAAATAGAAATGGATTGACCCAATTCACCACGACCCAACCCCAAGCTGGCCAAACTTCACAGTTCCCTGTTCCCAAAGACGATGAAGATGGTCTCACCATGCAAGGGGGGTGAGGGGGCAAAGGGAGAACAAGAAGGGCTATAATTTGATTACTCTCTGATCATTAAATTCATCCCCTTGGTCCTTCTTGAGACCTAAATGTCCTCTCAGATGTACCAATCATTGCCAGTCTTCGTTCTGTTTTGGTTTTGAAAGCTGCTGATACGGTTCAGGCTTGCAGACAAAAGCCATCTGACAGTACTGGCTAGCCTGCGCCATGCTCTAACCACACAAAAAATTGGAAGTTTACCCACTCCATCCAACTTACACACTAAATAGCACCTAAATAAAAAGGTTTGCGCTCCCCCTTCCCTATAGCTTTCCCCATTTTCACAAGTGTTTAAACACATCACTCTTAAGCCATACTCATTCTCCTTTTGGTCCTGCAAGGGTCTGGTTTGAGACATCGCATCCTGCTGCCGTGGGAACAACTGGGCTGTCAACAAACCCAGCAAGCATTACCATGGCTTCATGTCAGGATCACAGCACAGAGTATTTTAAATTAGGTGTTTTTTTTTTTTTTTTAATTAACCAAACAAATATTTTTCACCTGAACCGATTTAACTTTCATTTTGGTAAAATCTGCTATTTGTCATTGCTATCTCACATTCAAAACTTTAAATTAAAGAAGCAAGCTTTCTCTTCCATCACATTTTTCTCTTCCATCACATTTTTCTATTTTCTGTTCCAAAACATGTTCGAAACATCGAAAAGCTCTAGGGAATTACAGTCTGCTTTCCAAATGGCTCTAACATCTTGGCAGAAGAGCTGTGATCCATAAAGCACAGGGGATAAAAATCCCCCTGGCCCTTACACAGCCAGGCTGTGAGTAAGAAAAGCCTGTGGTCCTCCTTCATGTACTGCATGGCAGCCGGCGTTTGCAGAGCAGGCATCCTGCCTGAGCCCTCAGCACCGAAACAAGGCCCGGTTGTAGCTGGAGCTTTGGGAAGGATGCTCAGGTGCCAGCAGATGAGTAAGCAGATCACTGGTGTGGGAGGCCGATTTTCCTGAAGGCAGCCTTCGTGTTTACAGGACGATGGCAAACATCACACTCAGGAGTTTTACATGTCGCTTGCCTGGCTGATGTTCTGATTACAGTAAGAGTGAGTGATTAACGCTGGGAACGTTGCATTAGTCAGTGATTAATTAATGTTAATTTAGTTTTTACATTGAACGTTATTCTTCATTTATTTCATTTTCTTCTGTTAACAAAAAGCTCTCTCTGGATGACATTTGGTCGTCTTGCTTGAAAAGCAGGGCCCGTTTGTGAGCAGCTGCACCAAAAGCCACAGCAGAAAACACATCAAGGATCAACACGTCTCTCCGATGGTCTCCTAAGATCAAACATCTTCCAACGTCAGGTTTGGAACTGCGTATTTCAGAGTAAAAAGCAACTGAAATACAAACTTCTTGTTCCAATTCTTCATTTCAAACATATTTCGTATTATTGCCTCATCCCATAGCATCCTCCTCCTCCCACCGTTCAGTAGCCCCTTCCGTTCAAGCCAAATGACAGAGAGCGGCGAGCTCCTTGCCAATAGCCAAGTGTCTCAACTGGAAACACGCAAGAGACCCAGTGCCAGGAGACAAACCAACTCTCTGCGAAGCTGCCATAACGGCCAGGAGCACCGGGCTTACTGCCCACACCCTCATCACCTCTGCCTAACTCTACCTGCAAATTCACTTGCACGGCCAAGCAGCTCGTAAATCAGTGGAACCATAAAAATAATTATTGCTACTACACTACTTCAAATGTGATTGAGTTAGGCTACATCTCCTCAGCAGCTTATTGAGAGATTAATAAAATGGTGCACCTGAACCCAACTCACCAAATGACGGTAGTCAGAAAACTTCAGAAAAGGTAATTTCCCTAAGGACCATGTGCAATTAAGATGATGCATGAGTATACCTGTTGAGATATTAATGAGCTCCAACCAGGGTAATATTAAGTTCACAGTTTGCTGCATTTTTACTTTCAACTTCCTATTAAGTTTTATTGATATGATTCCTGACAATAGAAGAGAAAATACCCTACTTTGATAAAGCCTCTTGAACTCATCTTATTTGGCAGTGCGGTGTCAGTCTACACAAATTGCAAAATCCTGCCAATAACTTAACTTTACAAAAATAAGATGCCTGAAGACTTTTCACTTGGCTGCAAAACTCTTTGGTGTGAACTGATGGATGACTAACAATCTCAAATCTGTTTAGGTCTCAGATTTTATTCATGTAGAAATTTATCATGTCAGGATTTAATCATCAGTTAGTACAACTACTCTTTGTTCACCATCTACATCTCAAATTGCATAACAAACAGCTTCAGCATCCTGTGAACTGCATATAATTGTTTTTATTGCCTTGAATTAAAATTATTTGAAGTTTCTAACTAGCTGTTTTCTCTGGGCAAAACTCCTCTACACTTTCTTCATTTTCACTTCGTTCTGAACAGGAAGAAAATTTTACCCGAGATACAAAATAAGATCAGCTTATGACTCAAAGCTTGCAAAGATAATAGGAACGAATCTTCCTGATGATCTCCGCTAGGCTGGAGGGGGAATCTGAGTTCACTCCATTTCGGCAGGAGCTGACATCTGTGGGGTGGTGCAATGGCCTCGGGTCTCACCTGCCCCGCAGCGTCGGTGGCCTCGTGGCACGCCGGCCAGCTCATCGACGTGGGTGGATAGATAACAAATAATATCTCTGCCTTTGCTTCTCCTCCTCGCCAGCCCTTCCAAAAACTAAACTCTGCTAAATCGGTACCTTTAGGTAGATTTTCTCGAGCTGTCAATCTAGCAGCATGTGCCCTATTTCTGTCCTGAAAGGTGCAGATGAAAACAAGTATTACTGCAATTCTTGCTCTAGGGCTCTTAAAAGACAAGGGAATAATATTCCCAACAGTTTTAGGTAATGATGAGAACAAATCCTTCTAAAGTGCTTTGATAATCCCTCCTTATTATGTTTCATGATGAAATTTTGGAAGCAGCACATTTCAAGCTGGTTTTTATACTCAAGAATCAAATGTTGACAATGAGAAAATGAGGCAAAACAATTAGCAAAAAAAGTTTTCATGTAAATCAATTTTAAGATCAATAGAAAGTATTTCTGTACAGCTCTGCCATAGTCTAAGGTATTTGCATATGGTAAACCTGTTATGTGCAAAAGTTACACTACAAGAGCTAATTCTTCTGAGCAGTGAGCAATAGCAGCACATCTGAAGAAGGGCATTTGTATAAGAGAAAATTTTCGAGACCATTAATCTATTTACAGTTCACCTCAGTTTCTCTCACTCTGTTTACCAATTACTAAAGCTACCGGTGTTCAAACAAGGTCCTGTTTGCTCACATCACCACCTCTCTTATTTTATCCCACAGTGAATTCCTAATGATGTATTAGAGATCAACACAATCACCTGCGAGGGAATTGCATAGATATTTCATAAGGTACAGAAATACAAATATAAACAACATCAAATACAAATGAGAAGCTGAGCCTGGAGGAGGAGAAGCGCATTTAATAAAACAGAAATATCTTCAAGAGCAACAAAAGCACCGCTAAGAAAATAAACCAAATAAATGATTCACGTACACGAATTTTTCCAAGTTGGCCCTTCCCACCAAACCTCACCACGCTGTGTGAGCTCCATCTCACGCTACTTGTCCAGAATCATGACTTCAGCTAATAGGTGAATGGGTCTTCTCTCACCTTGACCTTATAGACCACAAGGACTATCACCATGTCAATCAGACAGAGTAAATCCCACTTTCCAAAGCATTTTAAAGGAGAGATTTTCAAAGTGTTCAACATCTGCAGTTGAGGACCTACATCAGAGCTCCCAAGCCTCATGTAAGTTCTTTTTTTTGGTGGAAGTTTTCAAGTGGGATGGTAAAAATTCCATACTTATGTAGAACTATAGGTGTTCTTGACAAATCATCAATGAAAACCCGGATGAGGTCACTGCTTTGTGGACCTCTCAGTATCAGATAATTCGCGAGTGACTGACAGGAGAATAACGTAGTGTCTAGGAAGGGTAATGGACTGACAACACATGGGGAACTACAGGGAGAAGTTATCTATAATTTCATTTCACTGAATTGTCGTGCTGTGCAGCACAGACTTCAGTTTCAATACATAATGAATAAACATTAGAAGCTCCGTGCAGATCGTTGGGTGGAAATTAAGCAGGAAGGCCAGTCCTACTAAAGGACTTGCTGTAATTGAGCAGTGCAGTAATAGACCTTAACAGAGCTGCTATGAGAGCGATGCACCACTGGTCTGACGTCCCAACAACATGGAGCAACGCAGTGTACCGTCGTGCTTCCAGAGTGATGCTCCTGGTTAATAAGACCTTTTAAAATTCACAACTCCTTGATTACCAATATTGTAATGGTTGCAATCCATTACTGAAACAAACACCTGCAACGCTACTTTGGTTTTCTCAAATAACTGGTCTTCTAATTGAATGCATTTTTTTTTTTTAAATCCATTTCAAACCTGAAAAGAGCACATGAAAGAGCCCATTTCCAGGCACATAAATCAACCTTCATCCCCAGCATAACTGGCAGAGCACTAAAGTGGAAAGACATCCTCAATAATATCGGCAAGCTGGGCGTATTTTCCGTATCTATGAGGTCCCTCCTGCTTCCTTTTCTAGAACGAGAAAGTACTCATGTGAATTACTCCAGAAAAAATAATTGTAGCAATTAAGGGAACAATAATTACAGCAATTAGTACTGTCCACATGGCTCATAGGAGCACTTTATCAACTCAGACAGAAAGCAGGAAGACAAAACATTATAAACACATAGTAAAATGAAGTGTCCATAAATATGAGATATCCCTGTATTTCATCTTGGTGACCTGTGCCTAGAACTAGGTCTACTTGTGACAACGATGAGCTTATGGCATAGCCTGGGCTTTTATAGCTGCAAAACAGGTGATCTCTTAGCTTGTAAATGCCAAAAGATCCTTGGAGAGAGGACTTGAAACCAGGATCCACAATTTTAATGAAAATTTATCTTAGCACAAAACCAAGCATCTTATTTCCTTATAAGGCTTTAAATAATACTGTCCTTCTAATAAATAAGGACGTATCACCTGTCTCAACAAGTTTACATATTGTGGATTAAGAATTGTCTGTTTATACTTTCATCATTAATACTTTTGTCTGTCTAATCTGTGCACTAAGGTGCTCAGGCACACGAAGACAGCTACCTGTGTCTCACTAAACGTATTCCAAGTGGCTAAGATCTACAAATTCTTGTACTGAGTCAATTCATAATGACCCTACAGGCTCACTTCTCTCCCTACACAGGCATAAACGAAATGTAAAAACCCCCTCTCTTCCATGACACTGCCTTCCTCTCAGAGCAAGGTTCTCCCATTCCTTGTGCCTGCAGGCACTTTAACCTGCTCCCACCTGGCCAGAGAGCTAGTCCTGGCTCTTCCACACCGACGCAAGACAGTAAAAACGCTTAAATCAATAAACTAGAGAAACAAAAAGTCATATCAGTCATGCTTATCTATTGTCCAGTAGGAGGAGGCACAAGAGTGAAGTGGGTAGTATAAAGCGTGGGTTGCAATTCCTAAGGCAATGCCACCTACGTTACATTCATGTGAAACAAGCAGCCACTGAAGACCTGCTGAAAGACCTACTGCAAATGGAGAAGCAAACAAAGTCATGAAGCAGCAATATAGGCATAACCTACTTTGCTGAATGTTTTGAGATTTACAGCTCCAGTAAGTGCCTTTTTTGCAGTTAACAGTCTAATAACCTTTTCCACGGGCAAAGAGCATTCTTTATAATCAAGCTCCTTTGAGCAGGGTCTATGAACCAATTCAAAAAGTTTCTGATTCTTAAAACCAATTCATTCAAACCTTTGGACCAAGCTGTGCCAAAAAGCACAGTTCCCACTGTACTGCTGCTACAAAAATAGAAGACCTTTGAGGAAGGCAGAATAGGATTTCAACAGCACTGCCAATATTGCACATTGTTTTAGAAATAGGTGAGGCCCAAGTGGAATTCAACTGTTCTTTCACGTTGTGTCCTTTAGAGAATTACTTAAATAAAAATCTCAGTCTATGCTGCAGCTTGGACACAAAAGCTTCATACATATTGAAGACTACTCCTTTAAGAGACGAAAATATGTTCCTCTGAGTATCAAAAGACATCATGTTCTTTAACATTTCTTAGCTGCTGTCTTACAGCACACCCACAACAACACAAAAAATAGGTTCTTTTTGTTTGCAGGTATTATTTATGTTTGCAAGACCATCCGTCATCATCTCAATTGTTGATTTTTCCAGTAAATTGTCATACCTTGGGACTTGTTTTCTTTCAAAAAAATTGAAAAAAAAAAAACAGAAATCAGTATTTGAATTTACACTGAAATGGAAAAAGGTTTTTAGATACACACTTGCCTGATTTGTGTGTACAAATTCCTCTTCGGGCGTAAAGTTGCGTTTACGTGATCATGAAGATCACTTCTAAGTGATCACTTCTCAGGAGTAAAACTGGTTTTCTTTATTACTTACATTTTAATTTCTCTTGTTTTATCTGTATTTTGCTACAATAATATTAAATTCAAAATTCAATTTATACTTTTTTTTAATTATTATTTCTAGCCCTAGATATATAAAGATCCTTCTTTATTGTGGGGAAAGACAGCCCTGCAGCCAGCAGTCCCTCCAGCAGCGGATGAGCTGAGCAGCCCGGGCCGTGCAGCCGGTCCCTCCCAGCATCGCACACTGGCGGAGGTGCCGCCTGCGACGACGACGCACGTGGGCGAGGACTGGCACGCTCCAAACTCCCCCATCCCTTTGCATATCGCAGAGATGCATTTGCACATCCCCTGCTGCGGGCAGGCAGAGGCACGAGCTCCTTCACCCATGCAGGCTGGGTCCGTCCTCCCTGATACGCAGAGGTGTGCAGACAGACAGAAGCCAAAATTTCCCCCGGCTGACGCAACAAACACATCCAGGTATAGGGAACCTCTGACAGCTCCCATCTGCAAACAGGAGTATTTATCTAGTGCACCAGAGAGATTACTGATAATAAAGACAAAAGAACAGGTACCAGTATGAAACTTCAGCACTTAACGTTTTTAAGTGAAGTATTTAACTTGTTAAGAACTTTAGCGGGCTTGCTCATAAACTAGCAAGGCGATAACGCTTTACTGGTTTGCAGATCTTGTGGATGAGATATGACCAGCACAGCACATTTATATATACTAGTGCATACTCATTGATTTTACAATACTAACGAGAATATTCCTCCTAGGATACATCGGTTACAATATCAGTGGTGATTGCCCATCCGTCGCAATGCAAGAATGCACAGCTCTTCATATTTTAACTCTGGCCCTGATAGAATGAAAGCTTGAGAGCAGCATTAAAATAATAGATGGTACTCTGCTAGAGGCAATTTGAAATCTTCACAAAGCATCAAAGGATCTTGTCTATTGCGAGCTAATACTTCAAGCCAATTTTTAGCTGAACTCACGTAAGGTGATGGGAGTACGGGGACCCTATAACCTTTCTAATGGCCACATTTTTGTAATCATATGGTACCACAGCTGCTTATGCAGCAATAGTCTTTTCAACCCCACGCTGCGATTCAAATTCAGCCTACAAATAACATATATGGATATTCTGTCACACTTTTATCCCATGACACACCACGATGTCTAAAACATAATTACAAAGATATTGGATGAAAGAGAGAGCATGAACAAATTTGAAAGAGGTATATTCTGTATTCTTTGAGTTTGTGCTAAGACTGAATCTGCTTTTGGGGTTGTTTACTTCTATCACAGC
Organism: Balaeniceps rex; assembly: GCA_013401315.1. NCBI lineage: Eukaryota > Metazoa > Chordata > Aves > Pelecaniformes > Balaenicipitidae > Balaeniceps > Balaeniceps rex. The sequence goes on from VYZW01052639.1 coordinate 25,269, forward strand.
CTAAGAAAGCACAAGCGATTTCTCCAGCAGATAAAAGAGGCAATGGTATTTCAAAGGGAAGAAACCAAGGTCTGTCCATTAAATGCTACAGATAACAAAATAACTTGTGTCAAAAATGCAACTGTATTTGTACCGCATTGCTAAGGATAAGATTAATGGCTGTCTAACCCACCAGGCGCTTGGGAGCGGGGAAGGATGCTGTCTTAGGGAGGTTCATGTTTTGGAGAAGCTGACATCAAGACTTTCCAAGTCTTGCACAATGCAGCAGAGGGCACGACTGCCTCTTACACAGTCTGAACACACGCTTCAAGATCTTCTAGATGCCAAAAAATAATCCCTTGAGGACTAGAGCCTACTTCCTACAGCACGCAGATTTACGTCCAGCAAGGCATCCTCAGAAGGGTCGTTTCAACCCCTCAAAGAAGTGCTGAGCAGAGAACCAGCGTCCGTATGTGCCCTACGCTCAGTCGTGGGACATGAGAGCAGTAGGTAGACTTGTTTTCTTCTCCTTTTACGTACGCCATTCCCATACACTGTCTGCATTTCCAAAACCTGAGAAGTCAGTCACTGTGAACAGACAGAGCGGTGATGTATGCACACCAAGTATATATATATGTGTATATATAAAAGCATAAATATGCTTGCAGTGATTGGAGCTCACACCCCCAAATACGGACTCACAAATTCTAATTATTTTGAAAATAAATCAGAACCAGAAGATAAACACAGCAAAGCAGCTTTTATGTTTTATTTATGTGTACACATTGCTCCAGTCGTCGCAAACATATAATTGAACCTTATATTGTCTATGCATATTTTAAAAGGTTTTTAATCTGCAAGTATAAATCTCATTGATTTTGAAAGTAGCCCGATAAAGGCAACAACAGTAAAGACTTATTCAGCAGACAGGCTGAGACACGGAAAAGCTCAATAGCATAACATAGTTTTCTGAAAGTAATACGCACACACAGACACACACAAACCCACGACTGGAAACCAACTGCAGTGTGGTACGATGTGAAACAATCATCCTTCAAAGCTTACTTATTAGACTAAATGAAAGCTGTCGCGTTAGTATCTGAGCATATCTCATAATTGCATTTCTAGACGAGCATCCGTGTTTATGCTGTGGAAAATACAGCTGTGATCTGAATATTTATTCCTAAATTTTTGAGTATAGCAAAGCGTCTTATAGTCAAGGAGAATAAAGCCTGTGGCCTTCTTGTCTCTACAGAATAACACATCTAAAATCTGTGAATACAAGTTTATCTACATTAAGTGTTAATTTGCAATTTCATTGTAAAGTTAAACTTTCGGCAAGCAGCTGAGTATGGCGATGAGCAAAACTGAGCTCCTGTGAATGACTTTCACTGATCAGATATTGCAAAATTAAGAATCTATACTCATAAAAACGTCTCAAAGTGGTCTTCATTTTAACGGAGTCTCTTGCAGAGTGAGACTTCCTCCGCTCCCCTCCCCTAGGACCCTCTACAAAGAGCCCACAGGGGTATCAGCTGCGTTTCAAGCAGGAAAATGGTGTTTCAGACAGGGTTTCTGGAGCTCACTTCTTTCCTTATTTCCTTCCACGTAATATCGGAAGTATTTTTCATTTAAAAATGCATAAAATAATACAGAAAACTATCTTTTTAATGTGCTCCCATACTGTAGTTCCCTGAATGGTTTTGTTTAAGCTGAGACTACTTTGTTTTGGGTTGGCACGTTATCAAAAGGTTGAGGCAAGAGCAAAACTGTGGGTTAAAAAGAATACGTGTAAGCTCCTCTGAACCTTTCGCTTGAGTTCTGGTCATTCGTGCCTACATGCTTCAACAGGTTATTTTTCACTTTTTCCTTCTGTCCTGGAAATGGCGCTCACTGCACTGACTACAGACGATGCCCAGGGTGAAACCGCGCTTAAGTAACTACAAGTGGAAATGATGAACGCAGAGCTGTAACGCTAATCCTTATCTATGAACAAGCGATATACCTCCCCACGCCAAAACATCAGCCTGTACTTGGGGGAACAGCATCGCTTCTGCAAGCGTCTCCGGTGACGTCAAGCAGCACAAATTCCCTGTAAGCCACGGGGTCTAACGATGCTCCAGCACGCTGCCGGGGGAGCGCGGGAGCGCTCGTACCCGCACACGGCACCGTGCGCGGGGATAAGGGGAATAAGGAAACATGTCACAGCTACCGATTAACGTTCTGAGTATTATACAAAGGTTTAATACTCAGTGGTAGCAATCAGGATGAGACTGGATGCACAGAGCAGATTATCCCATGTCTGCAAGTACAGTGTTAGTGTTCCTTCCCGGCATAAACTGATGCCTACAACTGCTAGAGACAAGTTATGGCCTAAATGAACTCAAGGATTAAATCTAGCTTGTCAGTTTTTTGGGTTTTGGGGTTTTTGTTTGTTTGGGGTTTTTTTTGTTTTGGTTTGGTTTGGTTTTTGTTTGTTTGTTTGTTTTTTTAAACCACCACAAGTTGCCTTCTTTTATATGATGAAATACAGAAGAGCATTTCAGAGCATCTAAGATGCGCTGAGCTTCAGTGGCAGCCAGTACATACAGCAAAGAACTGTTTCCTACAGTAAGTGCAAAATGCTGTGTGGGGGGAAGAACACAGCTACGCATTTTATCTCGTATCCCTTACAAATAGTGTGGTGAACAGGAAATTCCTATATATGGTCTCAGTAAAGATATGATACAAATGGGTTCCCAATTTCAGATATCTGGTGCAAAGTCTGCATTTGAGAATAGCACTTACAAGCCTTTTCTTTGGATACGTTCATTAGTGCTAAAGCAGTAGCCTAGGATACTGGGGTTTGCCTCTGTGTAACAAAATCCTTGATAAACTATTTGTATCTCTCTATTAAAAGTTACCGAGCACTCTGTTAAAATTTATCACCTGCTGCAGCAACAACTCTACCAGAGGAAAAAAATCTTGCTGTTAACCCATAACAAAAGAAATTTAATGTAAAAAGGTTTCCTGTAGACAAATGAGCTACATAAACTACAGCCGGGACTAACCTTGAACTGCGAACTACAAATTGTGTGAGAATGACGCAAGTGTGATGCCGCTCCCCGGACCTTCTGCCAAAACGCAACATTTATTTCAGAGCTCTGAAACGTAAACAGGTGAAAGACGCTGGTTTCAAGCAAGCTTGCACTTGTTTTCAGCCTTCACAGATATAGGGTTTTTCCTACAAAATAGCTGGAGCGGGATCTGACCGGTGGGGCTGGAAGAGGCAGGCGGGGGGGAAGCAGAGAAGGTCCTGGTCCCCGCGGGGGCAGGCTGCGGCCGCACGCCTGCTCTGCGATGCCCGGCTCTGATCCTCACCTCCCTCCCGCTTCATAGCGCAGCCGCATCCCCGCTGCTCCGTAACACGAAAAGCGAAGGCAGGAAAACCCCAGCCACTGAGAGACTCCAGCCTTTGGCAATAAGCTTCCCGTCACCTGAAATCACAGCAGCCAGGCTGGCTGTCTTGCTAAAGGGTATTTTCCTGGTGAACTACAGCTTTCCAGCACCAGCTGACACAGGCCGTATCAGGCCGTATCACCTGATCATGAGGACCATAATCCTTTCCTTGGGAATCTGTCATCTCAGCATCGTATCCCCACCCGGTTTTCCTCCTCCCTGGCCCTGAGAGCCTCACTTTCAGCCTCCTTGGAAATGCTCCCGGGACTGCTCTCTGGATTCTTTTTCCATAATCTTGTCATCTTCAAATTCATCCCCAAACCCTCGGGGCCCCATCCCTCTGCTGATGGCCCCCAGCAGAGCTGTCTGCCCCGTGGTCCCCGAGCGCGCCAGCCTTTTCTCCCACGGCATCCTGCCCAGCAAGGTGCAACCAACACACTGACCTCTGCAGTCACTGCCTTCTCCTGAGAGCTGCTCCTTGGTGCGAGATCCTCGTGTTCCCACACAGCCAGCGGTGCCCACTCCCACCGCCCGACCAGTGTCCGCAACTGGTTTTCCTTGGCTTTCCACCCAAGACATGGTCTGCTTATCCCCCAAGGACGAGCACCGTGTCGGAGGCAGAGGGAGAGGCATGGACTGCCAAGACGAGTGCTCAGACAGTACGAAATGCTCCGCTTCCCCTTCATCGCCCACAAGGTCGAAAATTCCCTCCTTTGAAGTCAGACGGTCATGGGTGGCATTTAATATTCCTTTGGGAGGTTTAAGAGGCACTTGTGTAGGGACACTGTGCTGACCCTGGGTGTGGGGACGAGCTTCACCAGTGAGACACTGTGATTATATTTAGACTGCCTTTGATTTCATGTTTTCTTTAATCCAAAATAAACATTATCATGAGTAAAAAGGCCTGTTGTGTCCTCTGAGCGTAAGAAACCCAACAAGGACACAGACTTTAGGCATAAAGGAGAGCACGGAAATGCGGCAAGAAGAGACTAAGTGAGAATGGATTATAATTATGGGAGAAATCTGCATCTGACATTTCTTCGACTACATATACAAGAATTATAGGGCATAGTGAAGTTTCAATGAATATCTATACCTTTTATTTCCTTATATTTCATCTCTGGCCTTTTACAAAGTGCATCATCACCATGTAATTCTACATATATAAATATTTATGTATTATTACAGGGAAAACACAAGGCAATCACTTTTACCTTCACTGGTTGTCTTCACCTCAACATTAAGCTTGCCAGCTAAATAATTACATTTCTTCTTATCTAACTTGTGGGAAAACAAATTTAATAACAGAAATACAGCTAGAAAGACAAATACTTAGGGGAGAATAATTTTCAGACTTAAACTTCACAAGCTCGATAGATTATTTTGGACACTGGATAATTACTCGGCATGTCTTTATCGCAAAAGTGCCCGGACATTCTAATTAATCCAAATTGCTTTCTAAGGGCCATGTTATTAGATGCATGCAGAAGCAACCAGATATGGAAATATATTTATTTTTTTTTAAAGGTCTCTAGCAGCTTTTGGCACCCTGATAAAACCACACCGCAGGGGCCACCGACTCCTTCCCTCGCATTGCAGCAAGCCCGGAGCAAAGGAAAGGAGCCTACAGTGAACTCCGTGCAACAAGAAACAGTCAGAAGAAGCTGCACAGATCATAGAGCCGTTTTTTTAAAAAGATAACCAATATCGCCAACACAGAGAGAGGGGAGGATCAGTTTTATCCCACTCCCTGAACTCGGCTCCCTGCCGAGGCAAAGCTGCTGGCGGCAGAGCCCGGCGGCTGCCAGCCCGGGTGCAAGGTGCCGATTTCACCGATGCCGTGGCCCCCAATCCACAGGGACACCAAAACTTCCCCCGGGTCACCAGGACCGGCCAGGCTGCGGGGCAGCAGGAAAAGCCTCTTGCCATTAGGGCAGCTCCTTGCAGCAGCCGTGCTGCGATTTCACTGCCGTAACCCAACAGAATTCTGTTCTTCTTCAATGACCTCTTACTTATTTCTCTTTTCATCTACCTATCTATTTATTTTGCACCCTTCTCATGGGAAATTATAAATTTCTTGGTCATTTCACCTCCAAGTGAAAATCATTTTGAAATGTTCTCATATGCAATGCAACCCCGCACAGGGCTCCTTTCCAAACTTTTGCTGGTGCTTCAGCCCGTATCCCAGCAGGGTGCCCTAGCTCCGACCGCCGCGAACCAGAGCCGGCGTGGCTGGTGAAGCACTGGGTGACGGCAGAGACTTAATACTCTGCCTCATCTCTCACACGGCAATACATCACGGATAGGAACTAATCCCTCGAGTTAAAGGAGTGCTGGTAAACTGAGTCGCTTAAAGGATTACGGAAAACTGCAGAAGTCTCCTATGTTCTTCATGCGATTATTTTTATCAACATTCGTCCTCTTTAACAGCCTTGTTAAGTGTGATTTTCCTTGAACCCAATACAAACGTCCAATTGCTTAAGGATTCTGTTTAAGAGAAGGCAATACGTACAATTTGGGGCAGCGATTTGCCCAAACAGAAACATTTCTCCCCCGAGCAAATGTAGGCATTCCTATAAAATCACACAGATGACAAACATTTATAGGTGCATGGACCAACAAAATGGCACAGAAAATTCCTCATCCTTCAAGAAAGCGCTTATCCATGTCTATGATGAGACTAATCCTGAATAAAATGTACCAATAACCATTTTCAATGAATAAAACAACCTTTCCTAGTCCTCATCTGCCTTCCTCTTCCCTTTGCTGAACTGGCCAATGTTAGTCCATCATTAACATAATTTTCAGCCATTAAAAAAGGATCACAATTCTCTACCAAGCGTCCTTTTGAAGTTCCACGTGTGCAGATTCGGTGTAAATTGCTGTCAGTATTCAATATACAGGATATTACATGCAATTGTTAATCAAAGAAAACGTCTATGCAAAGTGCACACCTAAAGTAAATTAGGTCTAGTTCGTTTTCTCTCCCGAGAGCAGAATTGTTACAACAGACTTGACCCGTTATGCGCTGTCACAGTTGCATATAGCTGGGCTCGTTTATACTTTGAAATGAAAGGAGAAGAAAAACAAGTGCAAATAAAGCCACTTTCACCCAGATACTAGAATAGTTTCTAAACAAACTTGACAGTTTTCTTCTTGCAGTTCCTTTAGCAGGAAAGATACAGGTACTCTGGAAATTTGAATGGTACCTGGAGGACCCACACGTCAAAATTTGGAACACCTTTTTCTTCAGCAAACTGACAGCTTGGGCTCTCTCTGGCACTGGATGGGCTTCTTGGCTGGTTCATCGCTGTGCCTACAAGTTGGCTTTAAGCTCTCAGAGATCAAACTAATGGGCTCCCTGGGCAGTCTGGTATTTTTGTAACCTTTTTTTCCCATGTTTGACTCTCAGTTGCGGGGATTTTGCTGGCAGTTATGTCTTGAAGTTTTGCATAAGATTTTTTTAGCTGATCCATGCACAGGGCAAGCGAGCTTCATCGAGATGAAAGAGATCGCTCTGACCCTGAAAAGCTCCGAAGATAAAAGGTACAGAACCCATTTCTGGAAAGCATTAAATATTTCAAGATCCCTGCTCGGTGTAAAAGGCTGCTAATGCTGGAAGTCCTTGTGCTCATTGTTATTTAGGGCCTGATCCTGCAAGGTGCTGATGCACCAAGCCAACAGAGCAGAGAAGCCGGTTTACTTTCAGGAACCGGGTGAAGTGAGTGAACGATGGAGGCAGAGCAGAGGAAAAGCTGCAGGCAAGAAGGAATAGTATGATACCATATATTTTCCCTTTTATGAAATATTGAAGATCTGATGCACAAAATTAACACTGCCATGAATGGTGCTCCGCAAACAATCGTGCATCTGTATTTATCATATTAAAATGAGCATCATGACTTTGGAGATCACCTCATGTTTATGCATGTGCAGTTTATACCCTAAATCACTGTAATTTTTTTTTTCTTCTCATTGAATAGATATTTCTAAAAGAAAGTTGATGCAAAATGTCAGGTTTCAGATCATTTTGAACAACTGGATGTAACGGGTCTTCATCAGCTACCAGCAGCGCAAATTAGGCAGTGCCGGAAGGTTTGTAGGAAGAAGAGCTCGTTTTGATGGTGGTGATGGGATGTGATTTTCCTGTTAGTCCCGGACCAGCAGGGCAGCGCTCAGCACATCGTCCTCGCTGGCAGGAATTAGCCAAGCTCCCTGCCCCATGTTTACAGAAGCCTAAAGCCATCGCAGCGGTCGAGCTCACTGCGAGGACGGATTGGCCCTTCCAGACCCAATTCCACAAAACGAGGAGAGGGGAGAGAAAGAGAGAGGGGGGGGGGGGGGGGAGGAGAAGAAGGGGAGAGGATGGAGAAGGGCAAGGGGAAGGGGTCTTTACTCTCCACTTGAAAATTTTTCGAGAATTTTGAACGACAAAAGCATCTACATGAATGCTAAATGTCAACGTTCACAATGCGAGCTTTGCCGGGCAAGAAGCAAACTGGGACTGTCTTACGTCTGTGTGATAAGCCATGATATAACATGAGTGACAAATAAAAATCCAGATATTTTTTCCAAACACTCAGCACACAACTCCTGTTCCTTTGTTGCACCTCCTGCTCTCGCTCCCTGGCACAACAGCATTTTTATCAGGATGCTGGTAGCTTTTAAAATGCCGCCGCTTTACACTTAGATCTTGCAAGTGTCTATCAGATTCCTAGGTGTCAGCTTTTGAAATAAGCACAGGGGTTTTATTTCCTCCTTCTTCATTACTTTTTTTTTTTTTTTTTTTCCTAATTCCCTTCCCTCCAGTTATTTATTCCTCTGGAGGGTAAAAGAACAGCGCAAAGGAACAAGCCCCTTGTGCATACTTCATCAAGATCTGTAGACTTGCTACTAATTACTGCAGTCACAGTTATCAACCTTACAAGCAGTTCAAAAGGATCAAGCCAGCGTTTCGGCGCCGACGCTCAGCAGGTTGTGCTAACCCTGCAGTTTACCGAGGCACTGCATCACGCCACATTTTCAGAGCACGGGGAGGAAAAAAAAAAAAAAAAAA
>VYZW01052639.1:33822-117958 GCA_013401315.1 Balaeniceps rex
AAAAAAAAAAAAAAAAGCAGCAAGAGAATTTTTGAAATGCTGTGTTCTGGTATCACAAGCAACCAACAGGAAAATTAGCATTGTAAAATGGCAACCTAATTTAGATAAGCACTATGTGAATCCATCTAATTTGTATACAGAGTCATTATATGGTCACAACTGAGTGACTCAAGCCTCTTTCTTTTCTTCTTCCCCCCCCCTCCTAAATAACAGTGCTCTGGGAGTATCCTTAGTTAGTTATGCACTGCTGCTAGCTGACAGATCGCTGGCAGGCATTAAATGGCAGGAACGTTATTGTTAATAGCTCGGGACTGACAGCTGTCAGTCAGGGAGGGAGGGCGGGCAGGGGGAGGCGGCAGCAGCTCTGCCCTGCGCCCCGGGACCCCCCAGCAGCCGGACCCCCCAGCAGCCGGACCCGCTCCCCTTGCCGAGGATGCTGGCCACCTCCCCGTGCTTGGAAACTCCAGTGAGCCCCCAAAACTCCCCTCTGCGTTCCTCACCCACTGCTTACTGGGTTTTTCTGTGGTTTTCGGGAGCTGCTGAGGAGCTACCCAAAATGGTTGGCAGCCACTCTCCGCCCATACAATATCTACTGCTTGGATGCTCTCGTTACTGCGCGTTTGGGCGTGGGGCAGGACCTTGCCGTAGCTGGCACGGGTGCCACACAAAACCCTTGTTGCATGGTGTGCAGCCGGGGGGGTCCCCCTGCACCGCTCCCCAGTGCCCCCCACTCACTGGGGCCACTGGGCAAGCGCTCAGCACTCGCTGCACTTGGAAATACACGCGTGGAGCTGCTTTATTCGTGGGCTTTGTTTTCCCAAGGATTTTTTCATAGCCAGAAATGCCAGAAGATTTTAACATCCATGCTGACAGCTTGGAAATCATCACGTTTAATAACAGAAAGCTGAAGGGGAGCTAGAGAAACAGAGGTACTTTCCACTTGCATACTGTCCTGGTCCATTCACATTATTCCAGACATGCAGGAGATTTGCATCTAGCTAGGTGCTTACACCAATTCCATCACCATGGCATCAAAGTGGCTCGCAAGTCTTTAAAAATAGAACTAATAGCATTTTCTCCTTATTTCTTCCTTTCAAGAGAAATGCTTGATTCATTTATGGCTTTATTTTATTTATTCATTTGTTTGTGAAAGAGGTTGAGTGAAGCATATTGCTTCCCCTTTGTGTAAATAAAAAAAGAATTGTCGCTGTAGTTGTACGAGTCCCAGAGCCCGTGGGTGCTCGTACATCCCTGGGGACTCTGTTTCCCCCAGCCCAAAGCTGGCTCCAGGGGAAGCCCCAACTGCTGTGCCTTACCCCAGGTGGGGTGGGAGAGAGGGGAAGGAGCGCTGCGTAATTGAGAGCAATCCTATACAGAGCTCAAATTAATTAGCACAGAGATCCAGACTCAAGGAAACAGTCACTGCAACATTGGTGCTGCATTTTTTTTTCATCACCTGCAAGCTCAGGACAGCATGTCTGACAGTGCACACCAGGCACAGACGAGAGAGCTTTCTGCTACTCCAAGCATCCAAACCACAGGGAAACGGCAAATCAATTTAACACTCTAAAGAAAGGTGCCTGGCACAGCACGGTGTGTCACAGAAGAGACAAACGGTCTTCGGATCGCTTCCTTCCCCCACTCCACTGCTACCTTCTGTTTCTTCCCAGGTTGGAGAAACAGGTTGGGGTATTATCTGTCCTTGCTCTTTTACCATCCCTCTCAACAATTTTTTTTTCTTAATAAGATGGCAAGAGCCTTGCAGAGCTCTTGACGAGTTTCTCTTCATCCCTACAGCCTCTTGAAGGTACTCCAGATACAACCCCAACCATCAGGAACGCGGATGCGACAGGCGGGAGCGCGTTCCGACCTCTGCCGAGGACACCCTCTGCCTGGGGGGAACACAGCACGGGTGCTCGAGGGCTCAGTATTAGGAGGTGAGGCACTATTGCCATGGGTTCCTCAAGAGGGGGGGGACCATTTGAACCTCCCCTAGGACCTATAGGTTTTGTGTACAACATGCCACTCTTCCCCAGTAACGTGTCCCCAGACCCTTTGCTTCGGAGCTCCTGACCTACAGGTACATTACAAAACACAGCAGAACAAAGCAACAAAATTCTAAATAATGCGGTAAGAAACAGTGATGAGACTGTCCCCTTTCTGCTGTCCCCTGAAAGAAGGAAGCATCTTCACTATGTTCATTTTACAGCTCTCAATAAGAAGAAGGAAAAAAAAAATTACAGCAAAACTCATTAAACCAGGCAGGAAAATTTCATTTCTTTCATTGGTATCTTCTCGGACTATGGAAATTAGAGATGGAAAAAACCCCGTTCAGACCACCTATTCCATATCTAGGCCAATGCGGAGGAGTATTCCCCACAGATTCCCAGCCGCTCTCTCCTGCTTACTGCGGAATAATTACAGCGAACAACGTGACTTCATGTTTCCCCAGAAGCAAGCTTCCACATCCTCCTCATACCCAGGAGCTTGTAGGGCTCCCATGGACAACCTTACGTGGCCTCGAATGCATCAGCCATTCTCGTTTCCAGTAACGACGTGGCTTCACCACGCGCCGCCGGAAACGTTTTGCATCTCAGGCTTGTGACCACGTTCAGCGCAGAAGTTAACCTCTGAGATTTATTCTGTCCCATTTCGCCACCATAATCGGGAAGGAAGGGATACTAATTAGCTCAGTGCTGTTGCAGGAATGCATGAATATTAATGCAACCATCCAAACTAATTTCACCAATTACTACTGTTACAGCAGCTCTATTACAATTCATAAACTGAGGATTGATATGTAGATCACTCTTATTAAGAGAGCAAGAACAACTGTTAGTAGAGCTCTATCATGCCTCAGATGACACTAACAAGGTTAGAAACTTTTTTTCCTCCTATGTAAAATAATGATAAAAATCTGTAAATATTTTAAGAATTAAAAAAGTCTTCATCATTCACTAGGAAAAAATATCCCATCCAGTTTTCACAGATGCGTTTATAGCCATTAATCAGAACGGTACAATCTATGACCTGATATTTTATTCCAGCTTAAACAGCAAGGGTCACTGCCTTTCTGCGGGTGTCGATCCGTTACGCTGGCTCTTTACCCAAAACATTAACGTAGACTGCCTTTCTGCTGTAACACACACAGAGCTTCCTTCACCACAGACTCAACGCAGGGGAGTTTGTCATCTCCTCTTCCTAAATTCTCAAGCATGGAGCATTTAACGCTGAGAAAGACAGAAACACCCATTAAGCCAATGAACTGATTCCTGGTTTGGGATCTTTATTCTCTTTCTAGATTTCACATTGATACTCCCCTTTCAAGTGTTTGATCTCAGAAAGACATCAGTATATGAAATGGCTGATTGATTATATGACATGTTAAAGATTAAATGCACGTTATTATGCATATAGCATTACATTTTTGTATTTATTTCCTCTCGTAATGTTTTATTTTTCTCCCCTCTCTGCAAACACTGCCAATACTTGGAAGTTACAAAGCTAAAATCTACTGAAATAACAAAGGAATTAAAACATTTCATGGGGAGAAGGATCATGATATACATTTAGATTGCATTATCAAGTTATACTGATTCAGCACAATGGTAAATTATCACTTCTATTTCCGAACTGAAGACTACCATTGCTTTACAACTGTCCACCACGATTTAAGTAACTAGTACCTATATATATATATATATGCATAATTTGTGAGATTCACAGCACTATGAGACATCACCAAGTATCTGACATACAAATCAGAGTGTCAAAATTTTAACTCTCAAAGAAAACACGCTTATGTGAAAGCAGCACGGGCTCCAGAGATGAATTTCCAGTTCTGACGGACCACGCACCACGACCGTGACTCAAAGTCCACGTCAGCCCCAGCGACCACAGCCAGGTGTCCCAGCCCTCCGGGGAGCCTGGCCACGAGCAGGGCTCCGCTGTGCAAAGCACGGTGCACATCCCCGAAAGCCCGAGCTGCTCTCGAGCCCGAGCCACCTTCCGCAGCGCCTGCATCCCCGCTGGCGGGGACCCCCGAGCCCACCGCCCGGGCTGGCTGTGAACCTGGAGGCTCGTGCGGTTCCCTCTGCAAACCCTCACCACCATGCCATGCCCTGGGCCATGCACCAGTGCAAGTGTTCATCTTTTTTATTTATTTCCAGGGGGAGATGGGGAGCAGTGGACAGGACAAGGCAAAAGTGCTTTCTAGTAGACGAGTATCCATTTACTACAAAATGGCTTAAGAGAGATATCACAGGGTCCTAAACAACTAAACCTGGTCTTGATACTCCCAGCTTTTTTACCACAGTAGACTTGACTAAATATCAAACCTATGTATCTAACGTGCCATATGCTTAACAAAGTTCTTTTATGTTTCAGGGAAATAGCAATTCAATTTAATAAATAGCAACACAAAACATAGGGTCTAAGCACAAATTTGCTTTCCTGTTGCTTATGATGCATAAAAGTAGGGAAAAAATGAAATAAAGAAAAAACCCCACTGGTAACGATCAACGACAGAGGAAGCAGTTTTAAAAATCACACGGATCAGGCTGTTACGGACCAGATGCAAGACTCGCCAAAATTATACAGTATTTTATATCCCCTAATGGTTTGCAATTTTAGAAGAAAACAGCTTCTCTGTGAACAGCATGGGAACATGCAAGAGTCTGTGAGAGGTTTTTTTTCTCTGCTTCCACCTGCTGGTCAGACCATAACAGTTTTTGGTGAAGATGAGCATTGCAGATGGAGTTAAAAACACTCGTGAACTGATTACGGACGGGTCGTGCCTGTGGCCAAAGCCCAGTCACTGCGCCGAAGCTTTGCTAATGTTCCCAGAGCGGCACGACGGGGCATTGAGCTGCTCTTTACTCTCTGTAAACGCAGCCACAATACCAAGTTTTACAATTATCGTCTGAATCACAATACATTTATTCCCTTGGCAGTATGGACAAATTCATGTGCAAATACTGCGCACAGTATTACACACAATATAGAAAAAAAGCAAAAATGAAAATGTAGTCTCTATGACAGCGCCATGATTTCTATGGGTATACCAACTTAGCAAATCATAATTACTTGGGTGAAAAAAGGTCTCAATGTATTTCAGAAGGAGGTTTTTTCCAGAAGGGACACTCACTGAAAATTGTTCCTAGGGATAATTACTATTAATGACTTTCATCCAGGATGGGTATTGAATCAGAGCCAAATTCTGTTGTGATGTGCACTCAAGTACCTAATTTGGGATTTTAATGTAAATCTACCGCACTTGCTAAAAATCAGATTTATCTATTACAGTAACCATCATTGTAAACATTTCTATGCAGTATTCTTCTACTCTTGGATAACAACCCCTGTGGATGCCGCCCAAAACGCACGCATGGAAGCGATGCTGATGAGATGAGACCATCTTGTTCATCTCAAATAAATGCAAACCTTATTTTCAGAGTATACAGTACTATTTCAAATGGCATTTGCTCTATCACATTGAACTTGGATAAACATAAAGTATATCCTAAAATACATCTGAAGTTCGGTATTCAAAAAGGACGAGGAAGCCTCTGCAACATTGGAAACCCAAGAAACAAGCACGTAGGCACACAGCAGCTCTCTGCTGGGGCACCTGCCTGCTGGCCACACAGCCACTTTTTGACCCCCCTCTGCTAGCAGAGAAGTTGAAATTTGCTGAAAATCTGAACATCCTTTCACTTTCTAAAATGTGTGCTGTAGGCGGTCACCAACCCGTGCTAAGGTCCGTTATGAGACTGAGAATCTAACGTTTCCATGTAGACCTCAGCCCTCCCCGCTCCAGCGGCTGCTCAGAGGGCAGATCCCTCCTCAAGCTCTCGTGTCCAGCACAGACTCAGACCCGACAAAGTTCAGGACCATCACCCGAACATCCCACCACGAGAGAGCTGCTCGTGGCTAGGCGATGCCCAGGTCAGAAACCCCTCTCTTGCACACAGAGAAGGAGACCTGTCCCAGCTGGACCTTGCAAGGCCTCCTCTAGAACCGCGGGCGTTCAGCTCTGCCTCGAGACAACCGTCGGAGAAAAACACGCACGATGCCTTGACACCAAGTGACTGACTTCACTGAGAGTTATGAACTATTTATACAGGTTCTTTGCCAAATGTGTTTCTGTGCAAGGTTGGAAAGCATCAAAAACGAGTAAGTGATGTACTTCAGCTATTCACACGGGCCTTTCTCATCCTCTGCATTAATAATTTAAAGAAATTGTGGCATGCCACATATATATACAGTCAAAAAGGAGCAAGGAATACTGCAAAGGGTTATTTCAAAACAAAGAAAGCGTGGTAATGTGAAAAGACCACTTCAGAATGAGCCCTTCAAGAGGCAGCTTTTATTTGCTTCCTGCTTTTTATTTTTCTTTTTTAAAATAAAGTGCCTCTCACGAATATTGTTTACGCCACCCCAAATACAAAGGACATCAGTTCCAGCAGAAATGGGATTATGCAGAAGCATTGTAGGAGGCAGCGTCAGTGGTAGCCAAAGATAACAATGAGATGGAGCTTGAGTTTCTCTCGTTTTGGTGAACCCGACCAAGATCCCCAAGAAGCCGCTATCTATAAACACAGCATCATCAACCGTGCTCATCTCAGGGCAGGAATGCGCATACCCCCAGCTAAGACGTGCACTCGCACGTTCGATTCACAATAGCTAGCAAAGAACAAGGATGGTCTTTCACAGAAATTGCAATTTTCTTGTCATCCAACAAGACAAAATCGTTTGCATCTTCTCATAAGGAATTATATCCAAATACCAGTTTTCAAGCAGAAGTTGCCAGCCCAGTGGTTGGAGCGCTAGGTGAAATCCTGGAGAGATGCTCAAGTCCCTAAGCCATCTGATTTGGAACGAGCAGGGAGGAGCAGCTCGCCGTACATGAAGGGGAGAGGATGAGGAGCAGAGCTTGCCAGGCCAGGGCCACGGCCGAGGCAGAAAAATGCATTTGTTTCTCACTCTTCTTATTCATCAAAGCTGCAGCAGTACTAATAGGATAAAATAGAACAAAAGTGTTCAACAACAGTAAACCAGCCATATTTAGACCAAAAAAGGGTACTGCAAATGTTCCGACCTGTTTTATAGCTAACTGTATCCTTTGTCACGGCTCCTTTCATGTCCCTCTTTCCCACCAAGGACCAGGTCTTTGGTTTCTTCCCCTCAAGGCCTGTTAAGCTTTCTTTTTTGTGGGTTTCTCTTTAAAGACATTGCCTATATTTCCAAGCCTTTCCTACGTCTCCATTACATATCCCTGCTCCATCTGGCACTTGCAACACCTTCCAATTTAGATTCATCTGGAATGAATCCAGCGACAGCTTCAGAAATACTGAAACAGATGCTTTAAACAATGTCTCTTCCACCTTTTGCACTGATGGAGAAGAAGGGAGCTGAGAGACCTCCCTGCCCTCTCCTCCGCACAGCATCACTGCAGACTCCCGAGTCCGTAGCATTCACCAGGATTGCTGGGGGAAGAGCACTTGGCTTTCAGGCTGTCGTGGCTATTGGGGTGGCTCTGGGCACACCACCGGGCGAGCCCCACAGGTCCTGGGCCATTCCTGGTTTCCTCCATGTGTTCAGGAGTCCTTGCTCCAAACCCACGCCACACGCAAACAAAATCACATCCCCTCTCCAATTATCTGCTGCTGCCACCTCCCTCCACCAGCTGCCTGTAGCTTTATCATCTTCTCCTTCGCCGCTTCCATTGCCAAATGGCCCAAGTGCCACCAGGCAGGTGGGTCCCCATCCCTCACCTACCTCCCGGTGCTCTGCTGCCTCGGGGGCTGCAGCTGGGGCTGGGGACGGCAGCGAGTGGCAGCCAGGGAAGGCGGGTGTCACAGGCACCCTTCTTGATTTCCAAGTATCCCTGAGGTACAGAGGGTGGGAGGCAGCGGCTTCCCTCCGGAGTCCCGTACCCAGAGCCGTGGGCAGGAGGAGCAGCTCGGGGCAGCGCCGGGGCACGGGGCAGCCTCCGCAGATGCTCAGCCCAAACCCAGAGCAAGCCCTGCCGTGCGCTGGTACTTGGGGTTCGTTCCTACATCCCCAGCAGCACCCGTCTGCCTCCAGTCCTGTCCTGACTCTTCCCGGTGAGGCTGCCTTACTCCTGAAGAGCTCCTGGATTTACAGATCTTTAACCACCTCTGAAGCTGCTGGCGGGACGTGTATATACATACACCCATGAATCTTCAATTATCAGAGGCATCGCTCACAGACTTCCAGCTCCACGTTCACAACTGCCTGCTCACTATGTACGCCACATATTTATTTAACCGACTCCCATTTTCTTCTTTGTTTTCTTTTCATCTTCAGGATTATTGCCTATCATTCCGTAGGAAGTTACATCTATAATTCAAACCAGAGCTTCAAGGCTGGCTCCTGGACACGAGGGTGTCCAGCGTAGCCCTGATCCAGCTTCTTGTATGCTGTAATAAGTATCCATCAAACTCATAATCCTGCCCATTTTTAAATGCAAACCTATCATCAAATAGCCAACCTTATTTTAAGGTTTTTCAAGTGCTGCTAGTTTTTCAAGTACCTATATAAACTAATTTTTTATCCCCCCTACAGCTTAAACACAAGCTGAACTCAATCTGTAACGTGTCAGACTGCACCTTGACGCTGAAGAGGATGGCACTATCCGCCTTCACACGGAGCGTGTTCAGGAGTGGGACCGCTTCGAATTGGAGCGGTTTGGTGCAAATTAGGACACCCAGGCTGTGCAAGGGCCTGGCTGGACGAGATTTCACACACAATTAGGAACCCCTGCAAGTTTCTCCAGAAATATGCCACTCTGTGAGCACTTCTATAGCAACCAGCCCTCGCAGGGAGCTCTTCCAGCAGACACGCCACCTGAGAATACGAAATGTCTATGACCGTTTTCTCTTCTGATAATAGAGGGATTTTAATTGCTGAAACTATCAAAAAGCATTTGCTCTTTTTTTTTTAAAAAGATCACAAAGAAAGCTAGAGCATAAAATAAGCAGGAAAATGAACAATTGTCAGAAAACACAGGCGGATTCCCTTCCTCCGTAGGCGTTGCGTTCCTGTGCCGCAGCGCCCGGTCGCCTTGCTGCCTGAAGGGATGCAGGAGCTGGGTCTCTGCAGTGGGATGCTCTGGAGCACCAGGAGGTCAAACCCTCGTTCCCTTCAGCACCCACCCAGACCTGAAAAACCACCCTCATGCCTGATTGCGAGCCCACGGCAGCCACTGGAGTAATTCTCATTAAGTAAATTATTATTTATCATCGAGTTTTACGGTCACAGGACCACTGAGCACTTGGTAAGCAGCGGGAGCCGTGCCACCCTGGCCCCAGCCACCCTGGGGGGCTGATGCCAGCACCAACCCCCCATCCTCAGAAGAGCTCGGTGACGACTGATGGGTCACACCACGCAGATCCCAGCCCCGCTCCTGACGCCGTATCGGCACGCTCGGCGGGGAGGCTGACCGCCCCGGCAGGGCAGAGTCCAACCTCCTTTCCAAGACCACTTCGGAAATTGATTCCTTCTCTCTCACGGCCTTACCGGAGCCATCAATTTGCCATCTTTCCCAGCCACTAACGCTGGTTTGTTCAGCAAACAGAGTGAAATACGGCACCTATAAGAACGCCCTGTCATTTCAGAGTGCCAAGGGGGAGGCATGGCTCATCTGTCTCATGGCCGCCTGCACCCAGCGCTGCGAGGAGAAAGCCAGGAATGGAAAACGACGTCCCTTATCTGAGCAGCATCAGCACGCCCAGAGGTACGCGGGTGCCTATCTTCTAAAATCGGAGCCTGTATGCAGCAGTTAATTGTGCAAGACGTGTGAATGAGGCATCGTGCACTTAAATGCTGAATTAAGCTTCGAGAAGAGAAAATCATATTTCGTTTGCAGTACAAGACAAAGCTGCTGTAAAAACCCTACTTTACACAAGTTCTATCGGAAAATGCCTTACACGTAATTAAATGATACAGTTAATAAAAACGAAGCATCAAAGGGAAGGGAAAATAAAGGTTTGAAGGCAAGGAAAAAGATGTTTTCAGATCTGATTTCAAAGTGCTGTTGCATAAATGAGAAAGCAAATTTAACAATATTATTGTACTCTATCATTAGGAGAGAATGAGAACAATCTACTTATCACTAAACTGCATTTTTTAAACCAAAAAAAACAAAGCATAAAACGAAATACACGGTTGATATAAAGACCATAAAAGCTGGGTTATTCACAACAAACTAGACTGGAAGAAGGTTTCAGCCACGATGTCCTGGTTTACGTGGTGTGTCCCGAGCGAAGGCGGGTGCCCGGCTGGCGTGGGGAGGCAGGCGCAGGGGGCACGGCACGCTCCCACCACGGGAAAGCGGGGCAGGGAAGGCAGCGTCTGCATTGCTGAAGCAAGCAAAAGGGCACCCACAGAGGCCACTTCAGGCAGAGATTTTATTCACAGCAAATCCCTCGGTCAAAGGCGTGAGGTCCCAGCGGGAGCTTACGGAGCCACGGCATCGCTGCTGCGCTGTTGCGGCGCCAGGTTAAACCCGGACACAGGTTCTGGGATGTCCCAGAAGGGGCTCACATCTCGCCTGGCATCTCACGTGCTTCAGGAAATGGCAACGGACGTGAGCTGATGCTCATCATAAAATTTTACGGTTTCAATACAAAGAATGTGCAAGTCAGCTCTTGCTGTCCGCAAACTTGCATCCTGACTGTGATCTGTGCCATGTTCTGCCTTTACGTAACGTTCTGTCTCATGGGAAACAAACAAATTGCATAAGTTAAACGGCGTTTTTCTCCTCAGGCTCTGAACGCGTGGTTCCCTAATCAGACCTGTGGATCAAGGACAATCTGTCCCTAAATTCTCATTGCGGGATAAGAAATTAGGTGCATTTGCAAACAAATACTTTGCCATTGTACAAACAAAGGAATGAAAAAACAGTGAGCAAGGTGAGTTGCCAAAAACCTCCATTTGGTACCAATTCTCTCTGCTCAATAAATTTAATAATCCAATAAACCTCTTATTACAGTCTCGCACTACAATCTCCCTTAAAACTCGGCGAGTTATGAGGTTCCGCTTGCCCCCATAAGCACCACTAGCCACCAGCTTCTGACTCAGTCATCTCCAGCCCAGATTTAGATTAAGTAGAAATTTAAAAATAATTCAAATATGTAAAATCTATTAAGTTATCAAAATTACTCTGTTCATATGGTGGCTGAATTATTCTTTCAAAAATTACTGTTACCACCGAGGTACCAGAAGCACAACTAATACACAAAGTACTTAGACACCCTTGAAGCGCCTTGAGAAATCAGGGTTTAAACACGTAAGAATCACACTGAATTCACAGCAACGAACCACGCAAAATTAAACACGTGCTCAGGTACTGGCCTGCCCCAAACCCATAGCCACGACTATGTCAGGCATTGGGTCACTCTACCCTCGTGATTTAAAGAAAACCCGCGGCTGTCCCTGGCTGAGGTTCTGTTGTAGGAAAGCTAAGCAAAAATAGAAATGCAATTTGAAAAATTAACAGCCCTGGACACTACTATCCCGTTATTCCTGGGGAAAATGGGAGGCCAGCGAGCAGTCAGTTGGTCTGGGAATGGATACGGAGCTCCCTGGGGCCAGCAGCCGGTCCCCCTGCTCCGTCCATCCATCAATGGCTTTCGCCCGGTTCGTCGCAGGGACAGGGACAGATCCCGCACCTCCCACGGGAGCAGGGCTGTGGCGGGGATGTTTAAGTCACCATCCACCCTCCTCACCCCTCGTGCCTGCGTGCGGAGCTGGGCACTGATGCTGAAAAATGCAGAGGATACTCTCCCCGCTGCAGAACATTTATAATGTAGCACATGCAAAGCCAACAACCGATCGGTTTACAAAAGCAGCGGCTTAACTCCGCCAGCTACGCCAGGGCAAGCAGGAACGCTTGAACACACAAGCTTTCAGGCACGTCAGAATAAGAGGAGGCTTTTGATATATATTTAATTGCGAAACTCAAAGAAAATCCAAAAGCAACCTGAGGTGAATAACCGAGATGAGAGATTCAGCTAGGAGAGCTCAGAGAAATGCAAAGAATTGCACATTTTTCCCCAGCTGAATCCTTCAGACAACACTTCAAACAAGGAGCAGGAGTCTAGAGGTGGAAGTGGCTGCTCAGCACTCTGACAGTCCCGGGCAAGGTGTGCAGCCCGAAAAATTCAATGCCTTAACAGCTATGGATGTTTTCACAGCAGACCAAGATGAGGGGGGGAAAAAAAAAAAAAAAAGAGGGGGGGGGGAAGGGAAGCACAGTAAAGCCTTAAGGTAATGCTTTTCCCAGGTCTACTTGTGGGAATGCTGAAAATTTATGCTACCTTGCTTTTAGCATCCAGCAGACAGGTAGTCTCCAGTAGCCACAGCCAGTGGTAGATTAAGTAGTAAAACTGGTAAAAAAAGAATATGTGCTACAGATTTCTGGCACGGGTGAAGGGACTGGATGGATTCACAAATCTGGGAGGCCTCTCTCATTGCCTTTTCCCTGAAAATTGTGGCAACGTTATTTTTTTCCCCTTTGGAGCGTTTTCTTTTTTTTTTTTTAAATCTATAACTCAGTTTTCTGGTTTTCTGCACCCAGGAAAGGAGCAGTATTTTTTTTTTCCTCCAACAGGCAAACTTGATGCCTCTCTATCTGCATTAAACCTACTAGAAAAATACCACCACATGCGAGCCGCTCTGAAATGGCCAGCTGAAAACAGGAACGCCACCTCCACGGTGCATCTGATCACTGCAGAGCTGTAGAACATTCCGTAATTATTTTTCTCCCTTGAAGCAGCAGCCCTGTCGTGACCTCTAGTTTATCAACAAGGATGCTGTGCAATGGAAAAAAACGAAGGCACTGGTTACGCAAGCGCTTCTGCGATTTTACACTCGTGTGATGCGTTTTCCACTGACGCTCACTGGGACAGGCGCTGTCTTACTCACTCGTGCTCAAGAGATCACCCCGCGGAGTGGCTCACCCCAGTCCTGCTGCAGTTCTTAATAAATAATGCCTCATTCCTCTACCGCGTCCAGGAGGAAATGTGAAAGGCGCAGAAGTTGAGTAGCTGGTGAGGTAAATGGAAAACTGGGAAAAGTTTTGCCTGGTTTGTCTTAAAACAGGGCAGACGTGGCAGCGGCTCCCGCAGCCCCGCTCCTGGCTGGTGCAGGGGAAGGAGCCGGGGCCATGCAGATAGCTGGCTCCTGCCAGATCGCTTCTTAAAGCCAAGCTGCTCTCTGGGACCTACGCAGTCCCTTTGGTCTGAACGTTTTGATAAGCCCATGTTCATACGCCAGTCAAACCGCTTCCGACTGGGACCTCAGCAGGTCCCGATCACTGTTTCTGCGCTGGAGCCAACCCACAGCTCCCCGACCTGAGATACCCCTCAACAGAGTAAGGTCGGTGCCAAAATAGAAGATTGGTATTAAAAGATAGGCACAATCTTGTGTCTTGTCCTTTAGCACATTATACCCAAGTTTTTCTTTTTTTTTTTTTTTTTTTTTTATATCACCTTGAAAGACACCTTGTGCACGTAACAATTACCTATGCACAGACTTTCCCTTGGGCACCGTTACTTGCAAGGTTCCCACCGTCACAGCATCACTGCACGCGCGGTCCTTTCCATGCATGCATCCCATGTTTCTACCAGCTGGATAGGAAATGGAGAAGCAAAGCAAAGGCACGATGAGCCACTTGCCACGAGAACAGGGAATTGCAGCTGAACGCTTGCCTCCAACTCCATTTGTCACTTCACCTCCAGATTCCAGAAGCAGCTGGTCTCTGAGCAAGTCAAAATCCGGGCTCCCTTTTGCTTCTCCTCCAACATCAAGCAGAGGGTCGTGCCATCCCTCCCAGCCCAGCCCTGGCTCCCCAAAGGCGCCTGCCGGTGCAAATACAGCCCGAGAGGTGCGAACCGCTGCGTGCGGCCGCCCAGCGCCAGGACCCGGTGTGGCCAAAGACTTCTCTTCATTAAGAAAACTGATCCAACTGTTTTCAAAACAAAAGCAACGCACCGAGGGGTCTCCTGCTAAGGGACTGCCCTGTGGTGAGAAATGGAAGCGGGGAGTTTCTACGGCACCGGCACGCGTGGCTGACCTAACTGCAGAACAACGCCCATTTAGGAAAAGAAAACAGAAATAAAGAAAGAATAAGAAACCCTCTAGAAAGAGGCTTCCACACGGTGTTTCCAAGACATGCCATGTAATTTCATCCGTAAGGCAGCAGGACAGGACTGCAGCTGGTGTCAGGCGGCTATAACAAATAGCAGACTTCGGCGCCCGTGAGAGCGGAGATGCTGTGCTGGGTTTTACATCGGCTCCTGCGCTCCCCAAAGGCAAAGGGTAGAAAATACGTTGGCACGTAATGTGGCTGAGATCTTGGCTATCTGCTCACTGATTCAGAACAAACCCACCCAAATCTCCATCGAAGGATAAATTATGTCACAGTTGAGAACAGATGCTTGACTGTACAGTGACAAAAACTATAAATACATTATGTCTGCACATTATATAAACACACGTACTTGCAAGCATTATGCACCGCAAGACACAGCTCAGCCTGAAGCCACAAGACACGGAGAAAATAAGAGCCTAACGACCCCAAGGGCCCAGAAGAAGAGCCCAGCTCAGAAACCACTGCAGCATCGCGTCTACCCCGTCCCTTTGAACACCTCGGCTGCACACAGCTGATCAGCGGTGGTCAGCACAGCATCTCTCACAGTATTTCACTCCCTCCTTTAATCTACCTTGTGGTAGTCAGGGATTAGCCGCTCAGCTGCGATTCTGTGAAAGCTCTCAGGCCTTAGGAAGGAGGGACTAAGCAACTCAATGCTCTATAAGAGAGGAAGCCCCATGGCTCTTCCCAGCAAGACCCAACCTGCTGATGCAGCATCCTGGCTTGTATCAGGAATAGTGTGGCCAGCAGGACCAGGGCAGTCATCCTTCCCCTGTACTGGGCACCGGTGAGGCCGCACCTCGAGTGCTGTGTTCAGTTCTGGGCCCCTCACTACAAGGACATGGAGGTGCTGGAGCGTGTCCAGAGAAGGGCAACGAAGCTGGGGAAGGGTCTGGAGCACAAGTCTTGTGAGGAGCGGCTGAGGGACCTGGGGTTGTTCAGCCTGGAGAAGAGGAGGCTGAGGGGAGACCTTGTCGCCCTCTACAACTACCTGAGAGGAGGGTGTAGCGAGGTGGGTGTTGGTCTCTTCTCCCAAGTAACAAGCGACAGGACGAGAGGCAATGGCCTCAAGTTGCACCAGGGGAGGTTTAGATTGGATATCAGGAAAAACTTCTTTACTGAAAGAGTGGTCAAGCATTGGAAGAGGCTGCCCAGGGAAGTGGTGCAGTCACCATCCCTGGGGGTGTTCAAAAAACGTGTAGACGCGGCACTTCGGGACACGGCTTAGTGGGCATGGTGGTGTTGGGCTGACGGTTGGACTGGATGATCTTAGAGGTCTTTTCCAGCCTTAATGATTCTACATTTCTATGCTTTCCAACACTTCCCCTTGTGGCTCTCCTTAGTGTCACTGCCCCAGCGCTTGCGAGGACAAGCCAGAGAGCTGCCAGGTGAGCCACATGCTGTCCTTGCACCGCACGCACTCTCGTCCTTGCACTGCATGCAGTCTTGTCCTTACTGATCTGCAGCACATGCGCCCAAAAGGAAAAGCTCATTCTGAAACGTTGGGATCTTTGCTTGACAAACCCTGTATCTTAAAAAAATGTAACTACATCAATTCACGTAGTCTTCTTTTTTTTGGCTAATGAAGCTTTTCCTCTGAAACTCAGACAAAAAAACAATTGTGTTGCTGAGCAATGTTTCTCATTTATGGATCTCGAAGCACTGAAGGAATTCATTAGAGTATTTTCCAACAACGAAAAAGTGTTTTGAATAAACTCCCACAAACCCAAAACAAGCAGGATCAAACAAGAACAGGAATTCATGCATGAGAGCAAGCGACAAAGGAGGAAAAATTAGCAGATTTGGGGGGACCATCATCTCCCTCTAGTCTCGACCCAGGCGTTACACTGCTGCTGTACGACAACAGATTATAGCTACAGCCCTGGCCGAGGCTTAACGCAGGGGGCTGGTGGAACCGTGCTAGGGGCACCTAAGGCCAGGCGTGGGAAGGCAGGACGGAAGATGCCCGGAGTGCCCTGGGGTCCCCTGGTTGGTACGTGCCATCCCACGCCCACCAGCTGGCTCCGGTTTGAAAGGCTGAGAAGGAGAAAGCTGAGAACAGGTAAGGAAACCCCTCGTTCTGCGGCTGAGCCTGATCCTGCACGTCTGCCCCGAGCACCCGACACGCCGGTGTGTGCCAAGCCCCGCAGCAGGAGAGCAGAGCTCTTGTGCAATGGGTCACTGAGATACATAAGGAAATACTTTAAAAATCCGCCCTTTGGATTTTCGGTGCTTCAGCTCCCTGTCTGCAAATCCGGGTGGAAGAGCAGACCCTGCGCTGTGCTGCTGAAGGCAAGGAGCTCACTGAAAGACAAGGAGTTGCTCTGATACTACAGGGAAGGGCAAAACTGGGAGGACGCAGCTACAGGTGCGTGTAAGAAAGAAGATGCACCCATTTAAATATGTTTTCCTGAAAAGTCAGGATCCCTAATTCAGAAGGGAAACAGCCTAAACCATCCTCCTGAGAACTAGGTATGCCAAGGTGGAGAGGAACGCTGGAATCGGAGAAAGTCTCCTAACGAAAGCTGCCTCTGCTCTGTTCTTCCTTCCCCCTAAAAGATTATTTGAGTTGGGGGGCAAACAAACAGGAGACGCAATCTTTGTTTAAGAGAAGCAACTTTACCTTGCCTTCAGAGAATACATATTAAAATTTAATTCTCATAAATATCTTTTACAGCTTAGGGAGTTAATTAGATTGACTCCATTGAGTTTTCAAACCATTAAATAAAGTTTTTCATTGATTTACAGATTATAGGTTGATATACCACAGCAAAGCTCCTTCCTGTTTTATTAGCCCCCTTGAATCCTTTTTAAAAATATTATTCACTCTCAAATCAATAGCTACCCTTGCGAAGGAAAAAAAAAAAAAAGATATAAAAAGGTTTCCAAATGCAAGATTTAAACCTGTGGGTGAATCCTACCCAAAGCACGAAGAAAACATTTTGATAGCATCCGAGTGCGAGGAAGCGATGTGCTGCCCTTCGAGCCCCCGCGGGCTGCCGGCACGACGGAGACCCGGCGAGAGGGAATGGGAGGCGGAGGAGCAGAGGGCTTGACGTGTCGGCAGCGCCTCAGCAGGAGGAACGCCCACAGCTACATTCATGAAAATGGGACATTTCGATTTAAAAAAATGTTTGATCAAAACATCTCTTTAATTTGCACTCTCTCCTAATTTCATTTCCCACAGTAACTTTTTTCCAATATAAAAAAAGATGATAAATAGCCACAAGCCTTTTTCACTTACAAAACAGAACGCACCTAAGATTTTTGGTCACTGGTTTTTGTATCCATTTTGATGGTGTTTTTATATGGCTTTCAAATAAGATCAGCTTAGTTTAGAAAGGCATGACATTTTGCACAGAAAGTGGAAAATATACCAAACATGATAATTATGTTGTAAAGAATGCATTTTAAAAATCATTCCTCAACAAGTACATTTTTTTTCCAGAAGCTTTAACCAGTTCAGGAGCTGATGAGTCACCACTCTGCTTGAAGAGCTTCAAGAATGACTAATTTAAAAGTAAAAACACGAGGGTTACGTACTTGGAGATGCAGGCCACATTCATCTCTAACGAGATCTCTTAGATGAGAGTGAAGTAAGAAGACAATTTCTGCTACAGATAGGACGGGAAGTATTTTTCCTCGCTGCTGGAAGGTCCCTGCCCCGCGGGCGCTCAGGCCCTCTCCTCCACACTCACCCATGCGCGCTTTAATCCCGTTGCAACACACGGCAATCGATAAGCAGATTGCCGCGAAAATTACAGCATTTTGTATCGGTGCTTTTATGGATTAATCCACGACGACAGGCAGTGCTGCCAGCATTTGCAGATGAACGGCATCTGAGCAGCGGCTTAGCAGAGGACCAGCCCTCTTCAACAAGCCGTAAGCGCATCCCACAGTCCGTATGTGATGCTGGAAGTCCGGGGGCACAAGGAGGAGGCGAAGGCATGATCGTGGGGTTAGTGCATCAAACTGTCAGCTAAGAATCACACATTTTTCTCCATCATCAAGGAAAAAGTTAGTTAATAAAATCAGCGGATCCGTTATGAGATTCAGTTGCAGTCACTTTGGCTGTGTTCAGGCAGTGATACTCCTGCTGGGAGTATGCAGGGCGGAGGGAATAAATAAATAGCTAGTTTTTTACCCACTTAGCTCCCATGCCTGGCAATGTCTGCCTAGCGAGTCAGAGAGGACTGAAATATAGGAACCTGTGGCAGAGCTTTCTTAATATTCCCAGAGCTGAGCTCAGGGGATCTGCTCCTTCTGGGGTGACAGATTTATCATAGGCAACAAAACGCAATTTAAATACTTCCATGGCAGAAAAGTTGTACAGTGTAAAACTTCAGTATTTCTGATCTACCCTTTCCTAATCACATTTTTATAGCTGTGAAGAAAGAACATTTGTGGTGTTATTTTAAATCTGAAACACCGAGACAATCCATTGGCGTAACTGAAGATGCGCATGAGAGGAGGACAGCTTTGCTGGAGCCTCGCGGGTGCCTCCCTCCCTCCCAGCAGGGTCCCGTGCCCTCGCCCATCCCCTAATAAATCACGTTCCTCCAGCTGTTTTATGCTATTTTTGATAACAACTGCCTCCAACCTTAGTTATAGTAATGTAAGACTGGCTGGAACTGCCTAACACCATAGGGAGACATCAGTGATGAGGGACCCGATTCATGAAAAAAACTACATATAAATATACATTTTAAGATTAAATTGAAAAAAATCTCCCCCCAGTGAGCTAGCCGTACACTGCCAGTTACCAGAAGTGTTTATTTGTGGTGTCAGCATGTAACTTGCCACAATACGGCATTTCACCACCTTACGCAACAGTACCAGGATTGAGACCGTTATTGCTGGCTTACCCAGGTTTTACCCCTCTTGGTCATGTGCAAAACCGTGATTTCGCTTTCCTTTGCCAGGCCGGGTGCTCAGTGCACCTGCATAGACATGTTACGGTCACGCAGTACGTGCTGCATTCACAGATATTCTCCTCCACTGGTGGCGGAGCTGCCCCTCGCTGGCCTGGAAGGTCCCGTTTATTCACAAATTCTTGTCCTTTAGGAGACGAACTCATCTCCGTGGTTTTTGTCTGCCTCCTCCACGTATCGCACTTGTCTATTGATGCTGATGCTCAGCAGCTCAGCTGCACCTACCACGTCATGATCTCGCTCATTTACTGTTTGCGGTTAATCATTATTTTTTCCTATATTCTACGTGAATATTTGCAGGGTTTACATACTACTTTTATGTGCCTGCTTTTATTTAAACAAGTCTAAAATTGTCCGCCCTGCTTTTCCCCAAAATGTTCACCAGCGAGCCCTTTTCTTTTCCCCCTCCTGGTAGCTGCCTGTTTCATCTTTTCATTTACCTTAATGCCTTTGCTTTGCTGGTTTCATCCAACTTCAGAGCCCTCCATCGCTCCTTTCCGCACGGTGCCTAATACTTTTAATCTCCCTTTTTACTTTCATTGTCTTCTCACACACACACTTTGATCATAAGTTTCTTCTGGCTGATTCTGTTTCGGCAAATGGATGCACTTCAGAGAAAGCATCTCCAAAAGACCTTTCTTCTCCTACATTTATCTTCCAGGATGGTTTTCCGTCCTGCTTTGCCTCATCAGTGTCAGCACTTGAAACGCTGCCTCCCAAGCAGCTGTCCCCGTACAGCAGCCGCCGTTGCCTCAAGTAAATAACTTGTGCATCACATCTGGATTTCTGATCACGAGTGTAAGAGTCCCATCATTACAATTAGAGGGAAGGAAGATTCTCTAGTAAGAAAAAAAGCCACTTTCATTTTTCCAGTTGGGTGTTGAGCATTGCTGCGGTCAGGATGGGAAACACACAGCCAGTGACAGCCTACGAGAAGGGGTACGCTGTGGGGTGAAGGATGGAGGGGAGGCTGTGGCTGCTGCCTCTCTAGCAGGTATAGTAATAGTAATTGTTGTTATTAACCACAGAGCACTGCTGCGTGCAGCAGCCAGAGATAAAGCCAAGACTTCGGTTCTTCCGTTCCACCGGCCCATGAGCCCCCCAGGCAGCGCTGGTGGGAAGCGGCCCCGATTCAGTGGCGTTCGTTGCCCGTTCCCAGCCTAACGCAGCCCCAGGCAGGGGAGGCTGTAGTCTTTCCTCCTTACTCATTGCACCAGCGCATAAAACAGGTCAGAGTATTCTCCGTAACGAGCTCATTTGGAATTACTGACACCCTATCGCACTTTGTAGCTTGCACATAACAAAATTATATAAATAGGAAAATATCTTATTTTCCCTACCTGGGGAAAATCATCCCCATGCAGCAGCATTGCGGTACACTTCAGTTCAGCCCAACTTAAAGAGGAAAAGCTCTTACTAACTCAGGCGATAACGAAGGTTTTTCTTTACCTGAATCCACTTCAGGAAGGATAGAATCAGAAATGGCACTTTTCATCTAAACAGTGTTTTGCCAGAAAATGTATACCTGAAAACCCTACAAAAAGCCGCTCACTTAAAATTAAATCAATTTGCTTTCTACTGTACTCCTTGCCTGAGGCATTAATTTGTTTAAAAAAACGACAGAGAACATGATGCCCCTGCCACGGGACACACCAGCTCACAAGATCTGTGTTCTCGTGATGCTCCGAGTTGGTTCCTTTTAAAATTTCTACTGCAGAGGCCCCCATCAACCCCCTGTAATTACCCACAGCAGCTTTCAGAGATGCAACGCATGCATCTAAACACCAGACACAATCTTGCGAAGCCCCTCAAAGCAAGCTTTTGAGCTCTAAACTGTGCTCCAAGGTTTCCTCGAGCCAAGACAAGGCACTGGCAGCCCCTCCACCCCAGTTCGGGTAACCGGCGGCGAGGGTGCAGCCTAAACACGGACCGAGAGCCCGCAGCATCTCGGGTGTCATCACCGGTCTCGCGTGCAGCCTCCCGTGGGGCACAGCCCCCCGGGGAAGAGCCATCTCCTGCACGAGGGACCAGTAATACCTTACACGACCGCTATAGCGACCGTGTCAGCTGATAACTTGCAAAGCTCCAACATCAACCGTGTTTGAGCTCTTGCCATTTGCTTCATCAAATTATTTAATTCTATGGAAAGCAGCAGTTACCCAGTGGGGGCAGGGGGAAGAGGAGGAGCTGACTTCATTTCATTGTAGTGGGTTGGATCCTGTCTCTTTGGTTATTGTTTCTACCACCGAGAAACACGTTTTAAGGGACCAATAAACCCCAGTTCCTCACCTGCACGCACTGCTAGTGGAAGGGACAACCCAAGATGAAAGGCAGTGCAGAAACGTGTGGTTTTACAAATCATCTTCAGTGTTCGTAAATATGTAATATGGACATGTAATATGTAAAGATTAGGAGATACATCCAAGGTACGTTGCATTGCCCCCACTTACTATGGAAAATACTAGAGTGGGTGCAAAGACCCGAAAATATTAGTGTGGGTGCAAAGACTTGTGTGCAACTACACACAGTTACGGAGCACGACAGAGCAATAATAAGGGATGATACAATACACAGCTACCTCAACAGCATCCTCAAGGGAAAAAAGTTTATAACTTTACCATCTAATAGAGTCTTTGAAACTTCCCACCGAATCATTTCCCTCTGAAGTTTCTACAGCTACTCTTCCTTCTACTGCAGTGAATATTTCAAAGCAGACACTGTGCTTTTATTTCAATTATTCTCTTTTTTTTCCCCATGTTTTTCAGGGAATGTCAGTTTTCTGCTCAGAATGGTTTATTTTATATTTTCAGATCAGCATTTAAAGAGATATTAGACAGATGCTAGTCTGTAGCAAGCTCATCACCCTCCCTCCAGTGTTTGATGCTGTCCTACTTTAAGGATCCTCCACACAGTGCTGTGTTACGCAGAGGCTATATTAAGCACACGCATGCATAAATGCTCTCTATAATGTCTGGGTGCCTTTGAACTAAACAAGTGGTAAAACAATACAAAATAGGGCACACGTTTCAGACTGACACAGTTATCCACATCAGCTGGGGCAAGAAACCTCGAATTATCTCATTGATTAAAATCATATCCTTCCGCATGCCGATCAAACAGATAATGCACCTTATTTATTTAAAAACAACTAACTACGCTAAGTAGTACCTGCTGAAATTGAGGTTTCATGATAAAATTAATGTCATTTGCTGTTTCAAACGGGAGGAAGGAGCGTGTGAAATATCTGTCTGGGGATCCAGAAGAAACATTTAACTTGGAATTCATCAATAATTCCCTGATACCAGTAAGCTCAATAGCAAGCTCTTGTTAAATCCCAGGCTAAGTCCTTTAAAAAAACAACCCAAAACTTCACTGGTATTTAGGTGCCAATGTCTAAGACTGCGTGACTGAAAATCCTCTTTCAGCTACTGCCTAATCCTGGAGACCCGTTTGTGGGTTTCAGTTGTGAAGTTCCCCGAGCTGCTCAAGCCAGAGCCCTCCCAAGCGATGGAGCAGTGGCTGGAGCACCCAGTTCGGAGGGGAGAGCCCTGCACCCACTCCCAGGCTGCGGGGGCACTCAGCATGCCAGCGTCTTCCACGCCTGCATTCAACTTGTGCCATTCACACAAAATAACGGCAGATGCGCTGGTAACAGGGAACGCAACAGGAAGAGAGACATTAAGACTGGAAAAGGGTGTGCTCACCTTGCTGGAGAAATATGAGGTCCTATTCTCTGCCCACAAGCCACTTTTGCATTAGGCAGCCATTGGATAGGAAGGGAGCGCTGGGTGGGGGCATACCGGCAGCATGAGACCCCTTCTTGGCACACAAGCGTGCCCAGTCCTGCCCTGCGGTCCAAACTCCCCACGGGAGCACCGCAGGGACCCCAGTCACCGAGGATTTCACCCCGAGTCTAAGCATTAGTTGTGCGACGCTGATCTCTAAAACGCCCGAGTCCTTTCTTGGATCCGGTACTCAGAGCAAAGCAGCTCTCGCGCTGAGTGCCCTGATGGACTGCAGCCAAAGCAACCTCCCCGTTGAGCCAGAGCCTGCTAGAGTGACGATGGTTTTACACACTTCAGTCAGTTGTGAACCTGATCATTTTTTTTCTCCTCGTGAAGAAGTCAGAATGCACTAAGTAAAACTGTAATCATCATTACCTTTTTTCATCATTTATAAACTTTAATACCTGCTATCACCATTGGTAAACACAGGTGATCCAGGAACAGATCCCTGTCTCCCGAGAACCAGGATCAATATTTCTTCCCTTCAGTAGAGCAGCCTAAATGACGTAAACCAACTTCATCTTTAGAAGAAAGAAGAGTTATCTAGACTCGGCTGCTAAAGTAGACCTACACACGATATTTAAGTCTCCCTCTCAAGCTCAAGTGTAAAAGCAGAAAGAATTTGTTCTATAGCCATTCTCAAAGTCATGAGCACCCAAAGTTTCTAAGAGAGAAGCAATTCAGTATATCAGTTTAACGGAGGAAACACGCGGGAAAAACAAAGAAGAAACAATGACCGGTAGCCATAAAATTCTGCAGATCAAATGTCAAAGAGTAATTAAAAAGAAAGGAAGGTTTCTATGGACCTGGATGTATAATTAGGAAGGGAGCTACTGTTGAAGTGACACTGCTTAATAATCTCACTGTAAAACTGACAAAAGTTGCATTCAGGGGAATTATTTTTGAATTATTTAGAATTGATAGTTTGAAAATGAAATGGAAAATGGGTGCTTGTACTATTAAATGCTGCTAAAGTACAAGTCTTCTGAACGAAAAAGCTTCTCAATTAAAATACTTGCAATATAGTGCCATTACTTATCAGCTGAAATGCATTTTGTACTGCCATTCTCCTCGGGAACGCAGTTGTTCACTGAATTGGGAAATTAACAGCCAAATCCGGTGAAGTGCTGTGCGCTCTCCTCCTACAAAGCAAACTCCCAGCGCTTCGCTGGGCTTTGCGTAACGCTCCAAACAGAGCTATATTTTTAATCCGGACTATGATATACAACCTCTGCCCCACCCATATTATCTGAAAAGCTTAAACAGTTGGTGGGAAATTGGAGGATTGTGTTATTTTTATAGTATACAGTTTTTGGAATAGGAATCAAGTGCAACAGTGGACCTCAGCACGTGGCCAGAAAGGCTTTTTCCCCCCCCAGGTTTACAAGGCAACCATATCGCAAGCAAAAGTCGCCCTTCTAACAAATTCCCACGGACTGCAGAGGTGGTGGCGACGGTGTTGCTGTCTCGTCTATGTACAGGCAGAGAGAAAGGCTTGCGGTGCATGTTGCCACTTCCACGTCTCTAGAGAAAGCAAATTGCTTTAAACACTTAAACCAGCTGCTAGGAGATGCAGAAACACAGATAGGGAATGGGACGGGCTTTATCTTGACTAGTGTTAGATATGGCCGGTGTAGACACCCGTGGGTGAGCAAGGTTCCCTCAACAGTCAATGGAAAAAATGAGGCCGTCAAGGGCACGTCTCAAACGTCAGTTGAGGATGAAGTGCCTGCACCCTGCGAGGGCCTGGAGAAATCCACCCACTATAGATGAACATGGCCATTTTAATCTGAGACAAAAGAAACAACTGGAAGAACAAGTCCTCGTTCTTTCTTGATCCTTGGCTCTAGAGCGTTGGGAAGGTGATGGGCTATGACCTTGGCCCACCCCGCCACCCTCAGAGGGAGCCTGGGTCCTCCATCCACCCAAGAAAGATTAAAGGGAGAAGGATAGAGCTGAACACAAGACATAGCAAGAGTCTGCCCGATCATAGTGCTGGGATTTTTGCAGAATAAGGCGGGGAAGAGGCACCTTAACCTATGCTTCATTTTAAATTCACATTTAATTTGGTTCACGCAATCTATGCTCAAGTTCTGTCAGCATTAAGCACTGAGGCAGAGCAGCTCTGAGCGGGTTTTTCTTGACCTGGCACCTAAACCTGGCTTGCAGACGCACTCTATCTTACCTGACACTGTAGGGCAAAAGGTCAGATGCGACTCCATGAGTAACCACGAAACCCTCTCAAAGAGTCGGTGACTACACCATGGAGCCCAGACACTTCAGTTCACACCCAGGGAGCTGCTCGCTCCCGGCCCAGGGAAGATCAGCTCCACTCCATATTTTCTCAGCCAATTGCACACCTGAAATCCAGAACGGAGCCTCACCTCACTGCCAGATATATTTTTTCCCCTTGCACTAAATTATAGATGTTAGACAATTCCGAGATAGGAGTGTTAATTATTAATAGGAATTATCTGAATTGATTTTCAATTACAGAATATTATTTTCTATTACATTGCAATAAGACTGCAGGAATTCCATTAAATTCAAAATGAGGATCATCAATTTCCATTAAGACACATGTAAACTAAATACATTATATCTCTGTTGAAGCCAATGATTTCCATTATCCATTTCCATTAATTTCTATTCATTTGAAGTGACTCCATTTGAAATGGGCTTTAACGGCTTGATGGTTTATCAGTATTCCGGGCTCTCTAATTTGACAGGGACATAACCTAGCGGCTGTCACCTGCTTCTGCGCGTTCACAAGTTGAAAACCTCTATTGAGCTTCGTGATTGACTGCAGCAGGCAGCCAACTCCTTCAGACGGTTGTCCAAAGACAACCGCCACTTCTGCCCCTGCATCGAATCTGTCTTCCGAAACTTGACACATCAAAATTGGCAAGTTGGATTTCTTTCTCGTGATTAAAAAGGCGGGGGGGGAGGAAATGCCCTTTTTTCCCAAAGCTGATTTTTCTTTCGACCGTTTCTGGGGTTGAGCTAAGCCCACTGACACCAGCACTATTCCACTGCTCGAGACAATTCAAGCAGGGAGAGGATTTTCCCTAAAATGTTGCCTTGTAATACTGAAATTTGTTTGTAATACTGCTGAAAGGGAGATACAACACAGGGAAGCAGTTTGCTGACCAAATGCCAGCCAAATGATTCTTTACTTTCTAGATAATGATGTGAAAAGTTAAAAACAGAGTCTGCCTTCAAAGAGGAGGAAATACCTTCTATGCATATGATTTTGTAAATGAGGTTATTTCTCTACAAACCTGCCCTCACTTGTATCCGTAGAAGAGCATGGGTACAAGCGTAACGCCGCTCTAACATAAGCATCATTGTAATTTCCAATATTTCTCGTAAGTACCCACCAGTAAACACGTAAGACATCTCCCTTGTGAAGGGTTCCTGCACTGACAAGTTTTCTGGTAAATCTTAATCATGCTTCATTAATAGTAGAGAAAAATCACAGGCTGGACTCCTGTTGGTGCCAAGTCCCATCATGTTGGATATACATTCTTGCCAGTTTAAATGAAAATACTTTTGGAATAGGTCAGATAGGGAAGGATATCAAAGGATATCAAAGTCTGAGAACATGAAAATGTGGGTTTGTGGGTTGTTTTTTTGTTTGGTTTGGGTTTTTTTTGTTTGTTTTGGGTTTGGTTTTTTTTTTTTTTTGAAACTTCACTTCAATTATATGCTTTTAAATGTATGTATATGGCCTGACTCCTTGCCCGTCCCCAGATTAGAGTACAAATACTGAAACCTGACATGGGATGCTTTAAATCTCAGCTTCCCCCTTCCTTCCTAGCTCATGAAGAAAAGCACGATTTTTATTTTTATCTTATTTTTATTCTATACCTTGACCACGCTCAAGCTGCAAGAGTGAGGAAAAGTCATTTGGCCACGTTCATCTCAAGAAGCACGAGAGGTGTGCTGAGCTCCTGGCTCCCGCTGCAGCAAGCCTGGGGCCGTACCCCCAGCAGGCAGGGCTTGCCCAGCGTTGGTCCCGGCACCGGGGACTCCTGATGCGCTGCGACTCGTGCACCCAAATGCACCAGGTTATGTCAGCTTGCATCACGTAGCGGACCATGCCGGGGTGACGCATTTACTCCTTTTTATTCAGGGGTGAGACGAGCTATGAAATGAGGAAAGCTGGGAGTGCAACACGGAGATTTGGAGGTGCTCATCGCTCACGGTGCTCGCAGGAGCCCTGAGACACGGGCCGACAGCCAGAGAGACCAACGAGAAAAGCACACCGACGGAGGAACAGGTAAGTTATGTGCACACATCACCGCCGGGTAGCAAACACGTAACTGCTCCAGGGGGCTGCGCACTTTGGGATGTGCTTTCATATCCGCTCTGGAGAACAAAGAAATGCTTTCTAAAGACCTAAAGTGGCTGGTTACTACAGTAGGAAGTCACCTCCAAAGCATAAAACCACAGCAAGGACTGGAGGAGAAAACCCCTGCGGGCAGTCCCCTCAACAGGGTGCTGTTGCTCCCCAAGCCCGCAGCATCCGCCCCTCCCTCCATCCCCCTGCTCGTGCAGCTCTTCCAAAACAGCTCTGGACCCTGCGCTGCCCTGGCGTCAGCTCCCCCTCTTCCCGATTTGCCGGGCTCGCCTCCTCTCTCACAGCAGGACATTTTGCTTTTCCGTACTTTCCGCTTTCTGCTGCCCCAGTATTCCTCCTTTGCTACCTCAAACCCAGCCCATCGTTGCCTTTCCAGCCCCTGTCCCACGTTGCTTCCTCTTGCTCTTCACCACGCAATCAGAGAGCAAAAATATGCATTGAGAACTTTTTTTTTTTTTAAATGGAAAACATGACCTATCCGGTGCATTTCCATACGCTTTTCACATCAGAGACACTCTGACAGATGCTCGGTACAACTCAGTCATTCCCCTACATGGATATTTCCTTCTCTGAGATTAGAAGATATAGAGCATTTCACGCATGAACACTAAAATAGTAATTTATTTCTAAGCTTCGTGCAGTAAAATAAGCGTTGGATTGAAACAGGTTTTTACCATCATCTTGAAGTGGGGAAAGACAGAAGCAGGGTTTTTCTCTGCTGAATAGGCCATACAAACCGCACACAGGTGGCAGAGCAGAAACATCCAGATGGCTATTGTTTTTTGGTAACATTCATTCTTTTTTCTACTGCTTCTGACACTCATTTTTTAAACGTTATTTTCATTTTTAAAGGCCTCTTTCAACATAAAATGAATCGAATATACAGGCCAGCATTCTGAAGACGAAGTCAATAGATTAAAGCCCAAAAAGTAAAAATTCTCCCCCAAGAATGTAGTGGGAGTCATCTCTAGTTTGGCTAGAGAAGGCGGCTTTTCAATGAACAAACATCATCATTATTGCTGATAAAAATATGGTGCTATCTACCGCTCAGCGAGTCCCCACTACATTAGATACTCTGAAAACATCGATAAAAGTCACAATTCATACAACAGGGGATTTACTAGCTACAAAAAAAATTCCCAAACCAATGAGGTAGAAAGATCACTAGAATTAATTATGTTGTTTGCATCAGAGGTGGTGGGGAAATCTAAGAGACACTTGCTTACATGCCACGTTAGGTACGGTGTTTGGAAGACTACGATATCAGTACGCAAAGCACAAAGTCTACGAAGTGGCCAGCCTTGGCCATCATTAAATTACCGGACCACGCATGCCTGACCGCAGCACCAGTTCAGTTGCCTTTAACCATCCTTTCGACAGCGATTTTGAAAACCCCACGCGATGAAAGGGCGCGATGAGCGCCTGCACCAGCGCTCCTCCTGCGGGTTATCGTATGGTTTGTGTCCCTGCTTTCATCTGCTGCAGAGAAGTGACACAGGCCTTGCCTTGCCTCACCGCAAGCTATGGGGGAACGATTGCATAATTTTGCTGCTGGTTTCTAGAGTGCTCAACCAGTCCTTCTCGTCGTAGAGGCTCAACATATGACCAACGTCAGAACTTCTGGTGCGGTGTCCATGGGTGAGACAGGCACCAAAGTCACCGACCTGCCTGCAGAGTGCTCACTCTTGGGGTTTTTTTCCTTCTTGAGTCCTTTATCATTTTTTTTTTTTCCTTCTCCCTGCGTAGGAGGAAGAGTTTTATAATGACTTGGAGCAGATGCATAGGATCTGCGCGTCCTATTCCGAGCTCCGCTCCCTGGTATTTGTCTGTGCAGACGGGTAGAAAACAAGCAGATATTATAAGAAACAGAAGGCTTTATGCTGACCTGAATGTTATTCCCATGCTCTCATTACTGCCTCTTTTTCTCTTCTTACCACCCTGTTGTCTCACAGGACAGGGCAGTTCCTTGTAAATGCATGTAAATCTGCGATTTAAATACTTTTTGTGACTTTTAATAATTACTAATCATTTTGAATTGCAATTTGCTGAACTTGCAAAATCTTGACTTGCATATCCTTCGATTTGACATTGCTTAGCACGATCATAGCAAGGGTGGGAGGAGGAGAAAACTGGAGGGAACAGATAGACCTCTTAAATGGGGCACTGGAGGGGAGAGAGGGGAATGGAACGCTGAAAGGAGCCAAGAATAGGCCACAGCTAAATTGAGAAGTACCTTGAAGGCTAAAACTAATGTAAAGATAATATAGGAAGTAAGGAAAGGTCATTGAATGCCTTTGAGCAGGGGACAGACGGCCGGATTTGTTGGAGCAACTGGTTTTGGATGTTTAGCTCTTGTTCTGTTAAATCCAGCAGATTCTTCATCAACAAAAGCTGATGGGGCTGACGAATATGAAAGATTGAATACGCATGGAGCGGTCAAGGCTGAACACGCAGAGTCAAGACTCTTCCCCCAGGAGAATTTACTAACACTAAAACTTAAATTGCCCAATGATATCAAGTAGTAACAAACCAGGAGTGGCCCAAGGACAAAGCTTTAGTGATGGATGCAGAGACTGGAAGAGAAGGAGGAAGACACCAGGAGAGCTGGTCCCAAGAGGAGGATCATCAGTATTAAGCGCAAAACCTGAAAAATTTAAAGGGATGTAGTTGATAAAAAAGAATACTATTCTATATATTATTCTAAAAACCTACAGATGTAGAATTCTTTAGAGAGAGCAGGTACTATGCCCAAGTTAGAAGATTCACTTACAGATTTAAGATCTCTACTCAATTGTGCAGAAATTCATCATATTTTCCTACAATGCATTAAATACAGTAAGTTTTAAAATCCCTTAAGAAAAGATCATTTTCTGCTACAAAAAGTTTAAGTCAAGTCAGGCCTTAATGATCGCCTAACCTTGAGAAATTGCACCTTTTTTTGGATGGACTGTAATAACTTCTGAATGACATATCTGATCCACTCAAACACCTGGGAATTAAGCAGGCATCAGTAGACAGAGTCCAATTGATTTTGGAGAAAGCCAGGAAAAGAGAAGAGTAAATGAGCCACATATTACTCTCTTTATCTGGTTAGCAGATTAATTTCCTCCAGCATCTATATAATCATTTATAAATAGTTGATGGCAGCTTTACAAAAAAAAAAAGAAAAAACCAGTTCAAATTGACATCTCGAATGCCTTACTTCCCATGCGGAAGAAAAACATAATGGGATCAGAACGGGGGCTCAGAGGATGAGGGGAGGCAGGGCCGGGGGACACAGTGGTGGCATGCAGGCTGCTTCGGTGGGACGGGGCTCACTGGGGCGTACGGGGGCAGCAACCTGGGAAACCCAGGAGCTACGGCACCAGTGTTGCACCACAGAAACCCCGAGTCAACTCTATTATTTCAAAATTGCTATTTGGAAGAACAGCAAGTACAATCTAAACCAAATACATAGCGTCCACTGTCTTTATTTTACTCATAAAATCAGCATTGCCCAGTGTATTTTTACAGTTTGCCTGCCTTTGCTTCGGCATATTTGTTTTTTGGGAATTTTTATTCCTTGTCAAAAGAGGTAATTATGAAATCCTCCTCTTTGGTTATTTGATGTGATTAACCTTTGATATAATGCATTTGTTTATGTAAAATTAAAGTTTTGTTGAACATAAGATGCTTCTTTCCTTTGAGCGAATAAGCGTAAAGAGCCTTCACACCCCACACTGTTGAAAACCATTAAGTATGCAGCGCTTGTACCATTTATGTCGGCTCAAAGACGTTCTTGCACCAAAAGAATATGTTGTTCTGGAGGGGCACTAACTTGCAAGAAAATTTACTAAATTACAGCCGTATCGTAACCAATGCCACAGCTTCACATAAGTATGCTTGTATTTCGCTTTGAGATTTCTGGCCATGACTACACCTTCCAAGAGTATCCTTCCCACCTAATGCCGATCATTAACACGTTATTTACTTTGTTATTTACTATTTGCCCATACGAAGCCACCATTTTTGAGCAACCTGAAGCTAATGCTGCTGGCTTCTACTGGCAAAAGTATCTTTCCCAGAACCCAGATGTCTCTTAAATACCAAGAATGATCTAGTAATGGTTTTATGGGGTTAATTAACTGTTTCTTTTTAGAGATAATAGAATTTGCAATGAGGAACATAGGCATTATCTTTAGTGCTACCTCTGCAAATGGAGAATACAGGATAATTGGTACTGCCATGTATTGCCCATTATACACAAAATTAAGGCAGGGAATTTACACACAGTGATTACCATTGATATTTTATTACCTTCAATTCTTGCAATAGATTGCAACTCACACAATAGATGTGCAAAAACCTTGTTTCTGTCTTTTACTAAAACCTATATATTCTGCTAGAATGCCCCCATCTTTATTCCTCTACGTTGGATTTTTTTTCCTATAAGGAGCCCACATCTCTCCCAAACCTGGTGAAAGCATTTAAATGCATTCTGCATCACACCCTAAGTACTAAAGGAACATTCATTAGGATACAAAGCGATGCTCAGTCAATTCAGAAGATTAAAAAAGTTTTTAGATGTCTTACACTGCAGTTAAGATTAAACCCTTGTAAGGGACTATTACAGTCCAGTCCTAAGATGGTCACAAGCAAGTCAGATCACAACGAAGAAAACATAGGTGATAGGAAACTAGGAATGAAGTGGTTTTCTCGCTAAGTGCAGGTAGTAAGTGCACGAGCACCTATATTTTACTGGCTGGGAGCGCAGCTCCTGGTGTCCCTCTGAAGTCCTGCGCTTCTGTACAAATCTGAGCTTCCTTACAAAAACCATAAGCTTAGATTTGCTCAGCAAATCCTGAAAATCGAAGCCTTCACTAAAAAGAAAAAAAAAAAAACACAGCACTACTCTAACAAAAGAAAGACAATCTCCAATTTTACGCTGGGCAGAGCAGGTTTGTGGAAAGAATGAGTCACACAGGAAGAAACTTCAATGCTTTCCAGGAAAGAAACCTCAGCGACACGTATGCTCTGTTGTAAAGTGTCCCTATGCAGAAACCTCCCTGCCTCCTGCTCAGCCCTTTCCCCCTGTAAGAACCCCGGGGTCTCCCCGGGATGCTCCCAGCACGGGCATCCCTGCGCTCCCCGGCCGCGACCCTGCCCAAGTGCCCCAAGGGCCCCTCGGGCTTTCGACGGGCTGTCCCCCGCACGGGGGGAGGATGTGGGGCTGGTTGCGATGTCCCCCCAGGTTGTGCTCCCCTCGCTGCGGGTCTGGGCATGGGCTGTGCCGGCGCTGCCTTTGCCCATGGCCTGGGGGAGCAGAGCCTCAGCCAGTGACCATGGGAAAGCGGCTTCATTTCTGCAAGGCTCGACTCTTCTCCTGCCAAACGGCATCACCGTGTCTGCATCAAGCCAAATAAAAAGCAGCCTTGCTCCAGGAATACACTTAGGTTTATGGACTTCTTTTTCCATAAAAAGCAATGAAACTTAAATGTGATTTTTTTTTTTCCTCCAGAAAGCTGGTTTTTCACACTTGGCCTGATACAACAGAGTTTTACATCAGTATCCATTACTGCAGCGGAAGCCTTGCCATGGGTATGGCAGTGTGCAGCCGTAATTCACGGGGTAACGACAGGTACCGCACGGTTAATGCTGCCTCTGGGTTTACATTGCCACTCCGATTGCGACGCTGGACCATCTTACGTCCAAATACCGTCCTGGTCCAAGAAAGGCTATTTGGGTAACAAGGGAAATGAAGTGGGTAAGAGATTCCTCCATTCGGACACTACACAAGAGCAGCTGAACACAGACCAAACCCCTGGAGCAGGCAGCTGCCCTGAACCAAGCACAGGCAGGCACGATCGCAGGCAGGCAGTGATGCACCACGCTCCCTGTTGGCCTCCCGGCTCTGTTCTAGCTGAGCTTTCTTTCCCCAACCTATAAAGCATTTTATTCTGCGGGTGCGAGGCTATTATCATTCCAATGGTGTCAAACTCAGCTGTAGTTTGGAAAAGGCTTTTTTTTTTTTAAACCAAAGTGGCTGCAGCTTTTCGAACTACTCGGATGATGCAGGTATCTTCTCTCCTCCCTTCCCTCAAACATGAATACACTTAGTAGATGACGCCAGCAAACATCGTATTCACCAGAGAAATCTAAGAAAGATGACCTTCTATCTTCCGTGTTATCTGGAATTTAAGGCACAAACATTTCCAGTGTGGTGGTGCAAACCAATCTGAAACGCGACTGCCTGATTCCATCGGTTATCATGGCCCCTGCAGGAGCTGCACCTCCCAGGTGACTCCTTGGCCCCAGCTCTCCAGCCTTTTAATCAACAGGAGCGTTCCCAGTAATTGCAGAGGCATGGCCCATGTCGACACTGAGATTTTTTAGCTAATGGTTTTCAGCACACATGTGCGGTGTCAAAGAGCCCGGGTTTGGCACAGCCATTTGTCACTGCCTCGTAAAACAACTAACGCGATAAAACATACAGCATCTGCTTTGCCTCACGCCGGCTTTTCCCCTGCAACAAGACGAGGCTCTTCATGGCACAAAGGCACTTATTTCATGTGCCGTGGGGGTTACGGTGCAGATTTTCAAAACGCCCTGGAAGTCTTCAACTTCTGGACACCCAGAACAGGACCAGAATAACTGTTCCTCATTGAAGCAGCCATTCCCAAAAAGGGCATTAATAAAACAGAGCAGACAAATGCCTTCCCTTGTATTTAAAACCCCTGAGCAGATGCTACCACCTCCTCCCGTTATCCTCACAGAGTGAATGAGAGAAAGCGAGCACGCGTGCATGTGCAAGACAGACAGACACGACGTTTCCTTGCAGTAAATTCTGTTCGTAATCGCAACAGTCTGGAAAATTATTATAAACAGTTTCTAAGCAAAACTGAGTCAAATATATGCAATTTGTTGTACTCCTCCCTTCATTTAAAGCTGTATATATTCTTCTCATCTTTGTCCCCTGATGACAAAGATGGCAATGAAGCTACAAAATGATGTTGAGTGCATTGTAACTAAAGCTAAAGGGCCCCAAATTAAATATTAGTGGTGTACAATTTAATCTGTTTTTTTTCCCTACAACTCGTAAAAACTCTTAAATTGTGCTTCTGCAGCTCAGGACATCAGCAAATCCTCTAATTGCTTTACAGCGCCATTGTTATTTTATGAGGAGACTCTCCATCCTGTACGTTCTACAGCTGGCTAATTAAGTTACTCCTTTACACAAGCGAGGTACACAGGAACCACAGCCACATTTCCAGTACAACCAGCCACGACTGCCAAGGCAGGAACAGAGGTTCTAAAGGAATCCGGAGGTGCAAGGATCAACCTCCAGCTGTGTCAAATCCCCTCCAGGCCATTGCACTGGGATAAAGGGATGTCCCAGTGCGTGCGGATGGAGAGATCTCGCCTTTGCACGGATCTCTCAGGCTGCTGTAAGGCTGGGACACGGGACCTGCACCATCGCTGATCCCAGCTTACAGCACAGGTTGTCCGTGTCAGGGCAGGGACGAGAAGAGCACTGTCAGGAGTGGGTATGAGGCTGCTATCCAGTCCTTGGGGCTCGTCCTTGGTCCTCGAACCATCCCAAAACTCAAAATGCAGGTCTTGGACGTAAGCAGAAGGCTCATTTCTGACCGTGGTGCAGCAACAAGGCCAATTTGACAGTGTTTCAGGTAAGTTTAAGCTTCTCAAGTTGCGCCAGGGCAGGCTTAGATTGGATATTAGGAAAAACTTCTTCATGGAGAGGGTTGTCAAGCACTGGAACAGGCTGCCCAGGGAAGTGGTGGAGTCCCCATCCCGGGAGGTATTTAAAAGCCGGGCAGACGAGGCGCTTAGGGACATGGTTTAGTAGTGGACAGGTACGGTTGGACTCTATGATCTTACAGGTCTTTCCCAGCCAAATGATTCTGTGATTCTAGAAAACTACGTTATAAACTCATCAAACTATACTTCACGCATATCTCTGGATAGTGCCAAGTGTCCGTGGATGCTTTCACCAGTCCAGTTCTGACAGCAGAATTCACTCCAAGAAGAGAATCCATTTCAATCCATTTTAAAGGTTTTCAGATCATCCACTTTTGCCTTGCTCCGGACAAATCAAATTAACAAGACTGCTGGGAAACCGTTGGGACTATTAGGAGTATATTTCCTTACTGGCAAATACAGGTCATTTGCACATAGATATATTCATTCGACTCTTTGCTTTTTCAAACTAATAATTTATCAACATTTTCCCTGCCCTCACTACAAATTGCTGATCTCCAGAAGACTGCCCCGTGCTTTTCGTACTCTGCCCCTCTTGTTTGCCCTGGTAAGGCTGTTACTGCGGTCTCCATCCAACCTCCATTTGGTTCTCAAGATCTTTTTTCTGCCTTTTAGTTGGTTTTGGGAACAGGCAATACATCAAGTCTGTGGACTTTCCTAGAGCTATGTTGTTTTGCTAGCCTCTACTTTTTGATCATTGTTTATTTCCCTTCTTAGGCATCTGCTAATTTTCTCAAACTCTTTTATGTCTTTAATCATATATCAAAGTCTCCCTTGATGGTCTGTCATTCTTGAAAGATGCGCTCCTTTGGCCATTATGCGTAATTAACTGGCTGGTGACAACTGCCTGTTGGACAAATTTCTGTATCCTCCTCTGAGTTTGCCTAACAAATAACTACAGTTACAGCTGGCCTTAATTAATGCAGTTGGCCTCATTAATTTACTACAAGGTGTTGCACCATTCTGAAGTTTGAATTCCGTAATGTTAGTATTACTACATCCTTCACATGATTACGATGCAATAACTGTCAATTAATTTATATAATCTGTATTTTTAAACAGAAGCTTAGGGAAATATGCACAAACTTAAGCGTGTCATTGCAAATCTTTCCAGAAAATTCCTCGATCAGATCCTTATAAATCCTCATCTACGCTGCCACTTGCAGTAGATTCATTTGGGGTTTGTGCTAATTCATTGGAGAGTCCTGTAATCCCTTGTCATAAATATGAAGGATTTCACCCAGCCTATTAACAAGTAGAATTACAGATTGTCAGGGAGTAAATCATCCACCTTTTCCTAGTCATATGAACAATGGATTGAGAAAAATTACTTATTCATTCTTATAATCCTTTAATTCTTGCAGACGTTCCTTTGAAAATTGATTTAAATCGATGAATCATAGGGCAAGATTGGTGTAAATTTTTCAAGCCGAAGACATTGCCTTCGACAGAGCAATCGCAGTATACACCCCTACACCCACCATAACTCACCGCTTTTGCGTGTTTA
Organism: Balaeniceps rex; assembly: GCA_013401315.1. Lineage (NCBI taxonomy): Eukaryota > Metazoa > Chordata > Aves > Pelecaniformes > Balaenicipitidae > Balaeniceps > Balaeniceps rex. The sequence continues at coordinate 70,343 of VYZW01052639.1, forward strand.
ACACACTTAAAACTCTGGAGTCAGCTCCTGAGGCTGTAGGAGCAAATGGGTTTTAATTAGATGAAGCCCAGCCCGTTCCGATGCTTTTTTGCCCCTGTTTCTCAGATGGAAGAGAAGAGCAAGATCGAGTCAGAAGTTCACCTTCTTCAGATGCCAGTGACCGACTCATTTAGTGATCTGCTCTCAGATGACACAAACGAGACCAGAGCCCTCGCCTCATGTCCTGTGCTCCCAGCAATGCCTTGTTTATGGATAGAGGTAAAACGTGATCCACGGCCACATCTTGGAGCTTGGCAGATGGAGTTTGCCCCATGCTGGCCTCGGCAGACACTCTGCGCCTACTAAACATCTCAGGGGCAACGTGCAGCCACGAGCACCTACAACACAACCCCCCCATCGGGGAAGCGGTGGGATAGCAGGCAATCATAGACAGCATGCTATCACCTAACCACGCACAGCATAACGTCAGCGGGAGGACTCACAGAGCTCAGATCCGGGCTTACGCCACAATTAACCATCTGAAGGGATTCGGCATTAGCCACAGAAGTAAAGCACTTTCCAGCTCTTTACATAGTCTGTTCTGTACAAATAACCACAAGATAGTTTAACCTACTTTGGGTTATTGCTGGTCAGCTGCTTCAGAAGAGATATAATATATATATAATTCGCACAAGGATAAACTGAACTAAGCCGCTGACTTGATCATAATTACTCTTTTCCTTGTTTTATGACTACAGAGGATCTAAATTTCAGAAAAGATGATGCAAAGCTACCAGCTAAGCCTGGAAAATCCTTCTCTTACAGAACTAGAAGAATGTTAAAAAATTTCATTGCCAGTACAACATGAAGTTACTACCCTCTACTGATGAGAATGGACTTACACTCCATGCAACAGTGAAAGCCAACAGGGAAACACACAAACATTTATATTTATCTATAAAAATGTTTTAAAAGTGCCTCAAATCTCATTTGCCCAAGTTTTAAAATTTAGGTTGGTTATATACACGCGGCACCACTAGAGCATACGGTTTCCATGTAGTGGCAAGGATGCCCTCTGCATCCCTGAGGAGAGACTGACTGGTAGCAAAAGATGATAAATACCGCTCCCTACAAGCATATAAGCCAAATAAAGTGTGGGTGTCGATGCCGCTGGATGCAGGACACTTATCTCCTGCAAGTTTTATTGTTACTTTTGACCACTGCACACGAAGGATTTGGAATGAAACCTGCACCTCCGAGGACGCCTGGCATTGTGACCCTGCACCACGCAAGTGCCTGAACGCCTTTGGGTTGAATGTCCAGCCAGTCCTGGACCTGCAATCAAGGTAATTAAATAAAATCAGCAGAAATTCTGCCCTTTTCTGAGCTGACCAGAGGATGCCATTGCTCTTGGTGCGGGTGGCACCTGCAACGGAGATGGTTCTTTCCATTACTGGCAACAGCATGATACCGAGTAATTATTTTGCAATGCAATTTGAACAGAGAAAATAGGAGCTTGTATCTGGGTAAACAGCAGCCACTGGTTGTAAACAATTATTTAGAAATGGAATTTGAGGATCCTTTCAGAGTAACAATCTAAATTGGTTGGAACAGTGCAAGAGAGATTGCGTTGCTCCGCTGGAAGTATCGTGGTCACATTCAGAAAACTTTTCCCGCATAATCCCTTAAGTGCATTAGCTTTCCACCGGAGTGCTATGGCTGGGAAAGGAGATCAGGAGGAAGCAATTGGTGCTTTGCCTGTATGATATAATTACCACTGAATTATAGTCCAAAGTAAGGCAGCTTTCATGCATTTAATTTAATTTAATTCAGGGCTGGAAATCATTCCTGTTATTGTTTCAAATATATGTTGACCTTGCATTCATTAATACACAGAAAATTTCTTGGGCGGGGGGAGAGGGAAGAGAGAGTTTTAAGTTGACTACACAGGAAGAATGCATGTGTTACCATCTCCACCTTCCCACGTGCTTTAGTCTTCTTCAGGTCCTGGGACCTTGACCAAAAAAACTTGACAGAAACAACTTCCGATACGAGAGGGGAAAAATCCCTGACCTTGTCAATGTTTAAGTCATCTCTGTGTTTGAACACAAATCAGTGCTAAAGCCCAAGGCAACAGATTGCAGGGGCGGGGGTGGTGGTCGTGGTGGCATCCAAGTGTTTTGACTTTTGTGATGGGAGCGCAGAATGGCCAACTGCCATTGAAATTTCAATTTCAAGAAATTTCAAGAAATTTCAACATTTCTTTCTTGAAAGAGAAGTTTAGGCTGTGACTGCAGCGGCAGCAGGGCTTTGGTAACAATGCACATTTAGCTACTGCCTGCCCTGCGCAGCCCTTGCAATTCGTCTGACGTGAGTGTTTTAAGGAATAATCTATGAACCTCATCACCACGCTGACCTAGCCTGGAAAACAAGCCCCAGCTCCTTGAAATGAGAGAAAAAGGTTGGAAAAGATCGTAAGCCCAGTGAGAAAGCCAGAGTGGCTCTTCAGGAGCGGGAGGCACCAGTTTTGGAGCGGCTCCATCTGCCCCATCACCACAGATCCCCTCCGCCTACGGACACACACACGTACATCCCACCGCGTCCTCGCAGCCCCACGTCCCCGAGCAGGCTGCCTGCCCCGCCTGGTTCATTCTTACCCCGGGGGCTGCCACGAGGGAAGGCATCTGGCTTTCTGCTTCTATAGAAACATGACTGCTGAATTTTGGCTGTGCTTATTTTGCCAAGGAAGGCCTTCTGGGCTGCCCAAGTGTGTGTCTAATATCTATTCTGCAGTAATTGTTTCTTTTCTGGGGGTTAGAAAACCTACGTTATTCTTGCAGATGACAATGCCGTTAGTGTAAGGATGTACTGCAGCTCCCAAACAAGGGAGCCCTGTCAAAGCGATGAATGATTACTGTTTTCAGTGGTTCTCTTTCCCTGCAATTGTTTTTTTAATAAGTAAAAAGTTCCTAGGGGACTATTTTTTTCCCTTCTGCCTGCAGAGTGCGGGGCTATTGTGTTGGAGTAGCAGTAACAAAAACCTTCTCATCCATCTGAGAAGGACAACATGACATCAAGGGTTCATTCAACAATGATTTTAACAAGCAGAGGTAGATTGAATCTGCACCAACACCAAACTCATGTGAAGGATGGTCACTCCTGCGGGTGAAGAGAGGACAGGGATTTGAACCAAAATCCCGTTGCGTTCCTCAGGCTCCTTGCTTTTCCCTTCCACATCTGTGCACAGGACAGGACAGCAAGAACAAGCCGCACCTTCATCTTCCCAAAGAACAGATGAATTACATGATTTATTAGATCCCAGGCAGTCCCTATAGTTTTACTTCTCTATTCTTTTTCTCACCGACATGCCCACTGCTGAGTTGGAAAACAGACAGGGCATCATCCAGACACCGCTAGGAAAATCTAGTCTCTCCAAACACACCGGCTTAAATTTTTGTATGTGTGGAAACCAAGAAAGAAGCCTTCTGAAAAAATCAGGTCATTTCAAACAAAAAAGACAACAAGTTGAAACTGGCGTACAAGGGGATTTATAATTCACATTACGATTACCAAAATTTTTATTCCATATTTTGCTTCAATATTCTAACCGCTGGCCTTAAGTTCTTTGTGAAGAGCAGTGCTGACCATGCTTCAGGTTCGTATCATGTCAGTTGTCTTCAGCACAGATTCCTGTGGCTGCATCTGCTACCAAACTTACAGGACCAAGACCCAAGCAAAGACCTTCCCCACCACCCACCTAGCTGTGAACGGGGCAGCCGCTCCTTCCAAACGTCCCCCGTCCCCCCGCAGTGTCCGTGTGGGACAGCGACACGCTCTCCAAATAGCTCCAGGTCCTGACCGCCATGATTTTTCTAGTCAAAACCCTGCAAAACCCCAGGAGCCCTTGAGGTCCAGAAATTAACTCAGGGCTCTTTCCCTGAGTGTACAAAGCATTTTTATCAAGCTATGCACTTGGAAACACAGTTCAGACTCCTATTAGCTGAATATACAGCCTGTAATTACCATCAGCAATAACTGGGTTCTGCAAGAGAATCTTTTCTATTTTTTTTTTCTTGTGCTGAAGACCAATTCATTATCAGATGGACAAGAGCAGTGAAATTCCAATTAAATTTGCAATAAATTTCATTTTATTCTTTCAGCGTAATTTTAGTAAAGGGAGCTGCCACAAGTCTTGACAGCCAGAACAAGCTGTGTTTCAAGTTGGAATGTCTCTACCAGGCTTAGGAAATGACATTACTAAATCAAAGATATGTGAAAGCCCGGTCTATTCTCATTGAAGTCAATAAACAAGTACAAATCCTGCAGTCTTCAAGGGTGTGCATTAAAGTCCTGAAGGCTGAGAATTCGCTAGGCGAGTCCTCCTCCATCCCTGCCTGCTCCTGTCTCTCCGCTCACACAGCAAGCCCTACAGTAAGATTTTTTTTTTTTTACATCACAGCCTCAGACACATCGAAGGATGAGCTTGCTAAAGAAGGTTTGCATAAGGCACATCATCTGATACGCAGTCAGGCACCCTGCCTTCCCTAGCCTTCCTTCTGGTCACGGGCTTCTTAACCCAAGGCTTAGCACAAAGACTGGGAATGGAGGAATGACGAGGAAAAAGACATTAAGCAGCACATGAATAGCTTACACAACCAAGTAGGCACCTGAACAAACACGTAACACTGTTGTTATGGTCATTCACATCCTTTCACAGCCTGGCGCCCCGGGCACCCAGCACAGGCTCCCTGTTAGTCTGCAATAGCAGATTTTGGACACCTTGAGAAGTAAAATCGTTATAGTCTCGAAGAGCACATAGCTCATGGTGACAAGGAGTTTATTGTGAGACAAAACACTATTGCGAGACAAAGCACATACACGAAAAATATAGGACACCAACCCAACTGGGACACTACAGTACCTGACGTGAAAGCCACTGACAGCTTTAGCAGAAGTAGGTTTTCATGCCTATCCCGGAATATATTCCTCCCTCCTCCTCCTCCCCTTAACAATGTGGTTTGGAGAGCAATTCTTCCAGTTTCACATTAGGTTTTCTAATACAGCTGGAGTCCCAGCAGACCTGCCGCTCCGCTGCTCGTCAGCGTGCACGGTCATCACGCCGGGTCACCAGGCTGGCCTCCACCACCTCTCCACGCCAGTCCATGGGCTGCAGCCTGCCTCCGAAACGAACTGCAGCAGCCTCACCGCATATTTAGCTGAAGCTATTTGGTGAAAGACCCTGGGGAGCTACCGGCGGAAGAAACCAGCTGTACATCAGCAAGGTAGCAGCAAACTTGCATCCAACAGAGGACTCCTGCACAGCCCACCCCGGGCAGGAGCGAGGAGGGGCCGATGGAGCACCAGATACACAGCCGGCCCGGCTTTGGGCAGCTTTGCAGCCCTTCAACGCGTTGACATAGGTAACAGCTACCGAGAACGGGTCCATTTGCCAGTAATCCTGTACAAAATGCAGCCGCTGATCCAGATTGTCTTTCTTCCCCTGGATGCCTTGCTCACCAGCCCACACGTGTTGCAAGGCGCGCTCTGACATTTTGAAAGAACGAACGAGATTTCAAACGCCAAGTACAACGTATAGCTGGCTTAGCAAATGCTTTCATTAAAGAGTTCAAAGGAGTGGGGAGAAATACTTCATGAAATCTGAAGCACTCTGCATATTAATTCACTGTGGAAACAACAAGCACTGAAAATAAATGGAAGTGACACACGGACTTGTGACATGCAGGAGATCAGGACACATTACACAACAGCTACTGTCAGCTTTCCTGGAGAATCAATGCTCATGTCCTGCAATCTTCATTCTCCCATGCAATCTCTGGCTGCAGTGGACACATAATCGCCTGAGGGCAAGGGGAAGAATCAACCCAGCTGTTAGTCCTTTCTGCCACTTCGGAAACCAGCCAGGCCTCCTCCTAAATTTTCTAATAATTAACAATAACTAAATTAGTAAAGCGCCCTAATATTTTAATAGCTTCTAACCAACTTCTAGGGGGAAAAGCCAGCCAACACCTTGCACTGCTCTTTACTTTCTAGTCTTTGATTTCAGGTAGAAATAAGAGATATTCCAGAGTATGCAATGTCGGAGACAATTAGAGTACGCTGCCTCCAACAGTGTAAATAAGTCATTCTGGAAAGGGAGAAGTCACTTTTTTGTAACGTTATTCTAAATCAATAAAGTCCTTTTCAAAAATTATTTTTTAAACAGGATGGTCTAAACTACACCTAATCTGAAATCCTATGAATGCAATACAGGAGGAATATTTTGTGTGTTTGACGTCATGACTCTTAGATGTAACACCAGCACACTATGGAAATAATTAGAAAGTGCCTGACTAAAATTCAAATTGCTTGCCTAAAATCCTTCTCACAAAGACCACCTGGCAGCGTTACAGCTGAAAGCTGATTTTGAAATTGCTCCGTGTGGTAAAAACGTTCCCAGGATCTGAAACCAGCTGGTAAGCCCCAACCACTAGTCAATGGCTGCCCACTATGAGCAGAGACAATAATTCTCCTTTTGAAGAATAAGGTTATTTAATGAGGCTGATTTGAGACAGAGTGAGTAGGCAAAAGACAGAAAAAGGAGGAAGAAAAAAAAAAAAGAGGCTCTAGTGCTGGGCTGAGTCCCTCTTGCTGGGGCATTGATCCTCAAGTGGAACTTTCCCATCCTGCAGTAGCTTCATCAACACGTTAAACTTCCCATCGTTTGGAAAGAGAACAAAGCTTACCAAGAGCAGATAGACAAATGCCCGCGTTTGGATCAATTTGATTCGTATCTTCAACAACAGCAAAACCTTTCTTAACTTGAGCGAGCTGTTCACAACTCTAGACAGCGGAGGACCTACAGTTAATCTCAGCCACCAGGAGACTGCTCTGACAGGCAATGCAGATCTATTCAGCACTCAGCCTGCAGTAACGGTAATGCAAACAGATATTTGGCTTATGGAATCATTGCTAGAATTGACTTACTAGTAGGACACACAAGAGTTTTCAATAAATCCAATATTTCAAAATGCTCTTTCTGCCAAAGTAGCACTTTATATTTCTGTCATTTACCAAAGTGAGCAATAATGCATTTTAGGTCTAATAGTCTCTTCAGTGAGGGATCTCAAAGTGCTTTGCCAACACAAAATAACTACAATGCAAGGTATAAGGAAATTCATATGTAAAGTTCATCTCTCCCCCAAATGAAAAAAAAACGTAGCTACCTCCATACTGAAGTCCAAGAGAGAACAATTTACAACACCCACCTTACACGCGCACATAGAAAAACATATGATTCAGAGGGAAAGTTCTGCAGAAGATAACTTTAACTCCTTTGAGCAGAGATTTAGCAGGAGACACTCCAGTAAATACATCTGTTCTTCAGAGGGCAGCCAAGGAGCCTTGAATGACTACTGTGATCACATGAAAGAACAGCAAAAACTTGGAGGCTAAAATACTTTCTTGCTATATTGGTTTGCTATTGATTGAAATGTGAAGTCACTGAAACTACAACTGTTAGCGTTTAAATACTCCACCCAGTGCTGAAGTGTCTTCGCTTAACAGAGGTGACAAAAATAACAAAAGCCGCACCAATTCAGAGCCACCCCCTTCTTCCACAGAGCATGTAAACATGATTGGGTTTGAATCATCTCAAACATGCCTCGTTAGCTGTTAACAGAGACAGGCATATACCTCTAGCATATTAAAATACACAATTATTTGCTTTGTACTTTGTTAATTTCAAGTACACAGAATGACTTTTCTTAAATCAAGGAGGTTTAGAGCGAGGAGCATCCATCCAGCTGGTTGAGCTGCCAGCCAGGCTTGCAAAATGCAGAAGCCCTACACATGCATGGAGGGTATCTGACAGTTGATGGAATGAAAATCTGATCCACAAAATGCGAGCGAGAAGCGACCATTCAGCCTCTTATGTGCTGGCTATCTGTCTGTGCAACTTTCTGGACTTCTAGATTACAAAGAATGATGTATTGGATGAATCTATGACTGTTGCCTCAAGCATTTGACAACTGGGAAAAAATTATGTGACAGTTTATCATCAGTATGGATGTCTACAGTGCAAGAAATTCAGGATGGCCAAAAAATAATCTCCAATTCATCAGCGAGCATTTCAAGAACCAGAGCAGCCAGGAAGAACACAATGATTTTTGATGTTCATTGACTCTCATGCAGCTTTTCAGTTAGAAGGAAGAATGGATTCTTATTCTTTTTGATTTCTGGATCAGAAACATCCTTTCTTACAAACTTTTCCTTTAAGAGCTGCATCTTTCACTTTGTCTTCTGCTTCACCTGACTATTCCCTGATTTTAAAGTATAAAAGATTTTTTTTCTCCATCTGTAAAAAAATATTGGCATAAATATTTGACCAGAGAGCTTGTCTGCTTTTGCTGTGAGCATCTACCTGACCTAAGGGTGCTTGTGCTGAAGCAGCTTGTGCTACCACCGCCTCCTGCCAGAGGACAGCTTCAGCAGCTCTTTGGCTGCAGGACCCACACTGCAAACACCAACATGAAAGACTGTCACAACTTTATTTTTCGCACATCAGAGAGCATACTTCTATTGCTGTCCGCAAAATTTTAAGGGGCTATATATCCAACGTAGAAGTGATAACCTAAGTGAATGATGTGATTCATAACAGTAACTCTCTTACAATGTTAGCTAATGGTTCCCACTTAAAAATTTCTTAAGCGACTTCCTCGCTGGTACAGAACACAAAACAAACTGATCAAGCAAAATACCAAATAAAAGAGCCCCTAAGTCATTACTGACTTGGCTGATCAACAGTTGCATGTAACTGAAACCCAGCCGGTAAGGACCAGTAACAAGGGATGAACTGATAACGTGTACCTGCTCTATCCTCAGAAGCAGATGGGCTGCTGAAGTCCTTACTCGCGATGTACTAAGATCTGAACAAACGAGATACTGTAGATGTAAAAAAAAAAAAAGTGAGTCACAAATCTTGGAGCCTGCCAGCTCAAAGACCAATGGTGACAGAACATCCACGACATGGCTGTATTCACTTGCCTGTGGAGGTATCACTGTTGGTTAACAGTCACGGGTTAAGACAGGGAAAATGATTTACCTTTGCTCATTTGTAACTCTTGGCCAAAAATGTGTCTCAGTCCAGAACTTTTCAATGTCCTTGAACTTAGTCAAGAGGCTATAAAAGTAGTATAGTCAGTAGGCTATAAAATCTACATTAAGTAAATTTTGAAAATTATAAACTGTACTTTCCTACTTTTATTAAAAAAATAAGTCTGGAAGTTCAGAATTAGCACAACCTTAGAAGCAAGTCCAAAGAAGAGAGAGGCATCGAAACCAAATTTTCTATCAACTGTACCTGAAATAACACGAGTGTCTTATACAGGGAGGACACCTGCACTGTTACTTGGCGTCCTGTGCGCTGGTTCAAGGATTATGTGGAGCATCAGTCCTTATTTTTCAATCTCTTTAAAGTGCTCCTCTAAGTTTCTTGCTTTCGATTGCCCTCAGACATAAGAAGAATCTGAGATTTTTCTACAACACTGAAAAAATGGGATGGAAATTAGCTCAGTTAGGAAGGGAAATCTTCAAAGAGAGAAGCCCAATAAAACGGGCTTTGATGAATTTCTGTCAAAAAAGGTAATTTAACTACCCCTTTTTTCCCCACTGATCTCACATAGATAATTTACATTAGACTTCATAGTTTTCTTGATACAACAGAAAACACTTTTTCCACAGCGTGTCTTTTTTGCTAATCACCACAGACTAATGATATCTTTTGCAAGAAGTTAGGATATACATCGTTATGCAATGCATGACAGACCATTTTAGCACTATCTGTTGGGGTTTTATGTCTTAGGCTAGCAGGTTACAGAGCTGTAACATATGTGACTGTGCGAAGTTTTACAATACTGGGACTGACAATCGACAGCGACCAGATAACTCATCTTTCCCTGCTCTCACAGGCTCACCTGGCTCCATACCACTACAAGAGCTCAATATAAATCCCAAGGCAGTGGAAAGCCTCCATTAGTATGAAGTCCTGCTTAAGCTGTAGTATTATACACAAGTATTTGGCCACACTGATGCCACGATGCAATTCGGCAAGAAGAGAATGAGGCCACTGATGGATCTTGTTGTCCAGAAACATTGAAACTGAACTAAAATGGAAGCATTTTAACTAAAACTCAGCAATCTATATACATCAGTGAAGTTTTCTTAATGAAAGATATTACAGGCTTTATAGATAAAAGGATGCAAAAATAAACAAGTGTGCTCATACCGCAAGAGTTTCCATAATAATTAAATTTATTTCTTTTCCTCTACAGTTAACCTTGGAAATGTACTACGCCAACTGGCTGGTGACTGCAGAAGAGAAGGACACAGTTTAAATCTGAATGATTATGCTTGAACATAATTATTTTCTTGCACTATTGAGGTATCAAGATTCCTGATTGCTTAAAGGAAAGGATAAGTGACAATTTTCATCAGTACTTCAACACAGAAAGGTTGCAGTTACTGGAGAGGGCCTTGATGACTGGAATAGATGTCATGCCCACCTTCAGAAAGGACAAGGATAAAGATCTAGGGATCTACAGGCTGGCCAGTCTCACCTAAGTCCCGGTAAGATTATGGAGCAAACCCTCCTGAAGAACATTTCCTGAAGCCTGAAGGACAAGAAGCGGAGTGGGAACACTTAGCATGGATTTACCAAAGGGACATTGGGTTCCCTTCACATTCTCTTCCCATTAACTGAATGGGCTTCTGAAGGATTGCTGTCAGGTATGGAGCCCTGTAACACAAGTTTAAAGAAACGTCCCTAAAAATGCAAAATACAGGATGGATCTTCATGCCAAGCACAAGAGAACTTATCTGGGTTGGGTGCCTGTTTTCAGCCCGTCGGTGAATTTCCAATTTTTTAGTTTACATTTCCTACCATTTGGGGAAACCAGGTGCTTACCACCAATTAAACTTTCCCGTATTGCCTCAAGAAATGGATTTAGGAGGTTTACTGTAATTTCTGGATTGTTTGCATCAGCTCCAAGTCAGCTGAGTGTCGGGAGCACTCCTTTTCATTGCTTGTTAGTGTGCATTACAGACACCACCAGAGGCTGTTATAACTGCATTAAATGTCAGGAAAAAACTCTTCTGCTTGGAGCATTTGCTTTGCAGGACAAGAAAAACACCTTTACAAAATTTCAGGCTCAACTGATGGGTGCGGGGGGATTAAAGAAAACATCATATTTAAAATGTGTACCCTGCTTTTTGTAATTTCACAGAAATATTATATACATGGGAAACTCTGACTGGTGTGAGGGGAGATTGGGAAACACAGCCCTGAAAGACTGGTAGCAGCTTTGATCACTGGTTACTGTTATCGTCTTTCCATCTAGCATTAAAGGCTAAGCTACTTACGGGGAGCTTTTTCACTGCCCTGCATTCTGGAAGAGCTGCCTCAGGTCTTAAAGAAAGGTTTAATCTTTAGACCCATGAGAAAGGCAATGCCACTTTCCCTCTTCCTTGCTTCAGAAGTTGGAAGCCCACAGAATAAAACGACTGCACTTTCCTGAGCTGCACAGGCATTATCCTGGGCTCACCAGGAAAAGCATTCTGCTTTGGAAGCGGCGCAAGTCATTTATTTCCACTGCTACTGTCATAACGGCAGATCTGCCTGTTATTAATTTAAACCAGCTAGAGTAATTAGTTGCTGAAATCGGCAAACTCTTTCCCCTCAAAAGTTAACTACTTGCATAAAAGCATTTTCCAATCTTCAAATCTGATACCACGGCTGACAAAGCACAGTTAAAACTAAGAAATGCAGAGACTTATGCTCCACATCCCAAATAGATGGGTGAGTCACACATACAGACTCCAAGAGAGTCTCCGGTATATTTATATTAAATAAGTTTACTGCTGAGATAAGCACTGATTTGGGGCTCATTTGAGAGCAGTGCATTTGAGACAGCTAAAGTTTGCAGCGAGTTACACTAATTAGATAATACATTACAATGGGGTTAATATTTCACTCCTGACGCTTTATTTTCGGCTGTCAACAGCCACATTTCCCTCACTACAGAATATCACTCGCCATTTTGAAGGGCGATTTGACGTCAAGGAAATCAGAAATGTGAGAGGCATACGAAGCACAAAGAGGTGCATTAGGAGAAGGGAGAGACTCTTTGCTTGGAATTCACTCCCTCCTTATCTTGCTAATGACATTAGATTGGGCAGACAGACAGAGGGGGGCATAAAACATTTAATAAACAATTCCCAGCACCAAAGACTTTCTTAGCCAGATGTCCAGAGCCTGGTCCTACAGCAAAGTATACCGAGAAGTGCCGGTAGCTCTTAAGTTACAGCTCAGCTGCCTCAGGAGGAGCACGGCCATTTAGGCACGTAATTAGACTTTAGCCCATTTTCCCAAGCACCCAAGGCTCACCAACCTCTGCTGCTGTTAGCTGAAACTGATTATTTCCTTCCACAGCATTTTTGAGTGTCCAGCAGGTGCCCACCCATGCAAATGGAATGGGATACACCTAAATGTCCTACCAATATAGGTCCCATACACATTTTGGAGAATTTCTGATGACTTAGAAATCCTATGTTAGAAGCTGAACAGTGAACTCTTTTTTTTTTTTTTTTTTTTTTTNCTGGTCAGAATGAACAATCACTAAATGAAAATAAATCCAGCCATAAACTGTCCACACATGGTAAAGAAACTCTTGAAATTACATGGGAAGAGCCTTAACTGCATTAGCACTTGGAAAAAACTTTTAAAGACACAATTTATATATAATAATGGTATTTTTCTTCACTACCAGCGTCCCACTCTGGTGTTTCTCAACAGGTAAGAATAACACCTCAACACACCACAATGAACGAACAAAAAGTGAGGTCTAGCTGAGCAGTCCAGAAGACGTGCACATCCTCAGGACCCGGAGACCAGCACACCCTGGATCAGGCAATCGCCATAAGCAGTAAACATTTAAAGGTATCACGATGGCAAAACCACGTGACAAAGCAACAAGCTTTTGAACAAGGATGCTGACACGAACTTGGAGAAAGGGCAAAACAATGGCACCCTAGCCATTTAATTACACTGTGAGAGAATTTAGCATATTCGGAAGGCACAGAAATAGCCGGTACTTTCATTAAGTTTGTGTTATGTGCAGAAGTGCCGAGTGCTAGGTCAGACTTTCCTCGTTACCTTGATGGGGACACCACTGGCACAGAGACGACACCTGCCTAGCTGTCACAGCGGCTCTAAGGAATTGTGCTAGAAATACAGAGATGAGGGGGAGGAGATACATACTTCGACTGCCTAAGCTGGATGTTGTTACAAGATGACAATAGGAAATCAAACGTCCCTGCGAAGCAAGATTTTATATCAACACGTAAGTGTCAATTCCATCAGCCCCTAGTTTGTCCCCCTGATGAACTGCTGGAAGCGGTGGCCCTTCGTACACGCCGGACCGACCAGCTCGAGACACGAGCTGCTAGCTTTATCTTAAGCCAGCTGAGCTCGGTGTGACTTTCTGCAGGGTATCTGAATGACTAAGTACACAAAAGCAGCCGAAATCAAATTATTATCCACTTGGATTCCTGCCAACCTCCAGATTATGTTGCCAAATTACTTTCCATTAACTTTTATTTTTCCCACAGCCATTCAGTTTTCCTCTATACTTTAGCCTTTTGCCAGTAAGTATTTTAATTGCCAACTCCTTTTTTTCCTCCAGCTATCTCAGGGTGGTCTAGTGGCCCTGCAACCCTGTTTGTCCTCTGTACGTTGGCATACAGTCATGCATAGTAAAGAAACTGCCTAACGCCTATGGGCTTGATGCAAAATCCACCAAAGTCTAAAAATAACTCTTCCATCAGCTCTCACAGTCTTGAGGGGAAAAGCTATACATCAGACTACGCCATAGAAACGCTATATGTATGTATACACGTGTATAAAGCTGTACAGAGCCTATATATAGCCATTAAGGAAAACCTTTTCTCCACGAGGACAGCCAAGCTGTGAAACAGGCTGCTCAGAGCTGCTGTGCAGGCTCCATCCTCAGAGGTTTTCAGGACCGGGCTGGATAAAGCCCTGAGCAGCGGGGCCTGGCCCAGAGCCCTGCTGAGAGCGGAGGCTGGACCGGAGACCCCCTGACCTTCCCACCTGAGTTACTCTGGGATTACAGCTACTCCTGTTTGCAACTCCACTCTTCCTTCTTGCTTCCCCAAACACACATCATATTTACCAAGCATCAGTACGCGTTCTATCTCCTGGGATGTCCAGTTTGGTATACTTTTATACGCTACGGTGAGACTCAATATCAGTCTAATTGAGAAAAAGAGTGAGGAAGATGAAGGGAGAGTGATGAAAAATGCTAGAGGTTTCCAACCCCGCCACTCAGGAAATTTAAGTGGTCTGATGTCAAATCATCACCATTTCCATACGCAAGCAGCTGTCGGCCGATGGACGAGGATGTACGAGCATCTCTATTTTGCAGGCAGAAGTGGGACTAAGGGTAGAAATATTACTGTGGCTGGTGTGACATTCTCACTTAAAGTCACTGGGTTTTTAAATATTTTACTTTAGGAGCCTTGCCCCACAGAAGCCGGTTCAGTTATTCAGCCTGGAAAGCTGCCTTTCAGTCATTCTGCTGGGACTGATTAATTATGCTGCTTCTAGTGAAAACATCTGAGAAGCAAAGATCTAACATCTGATTTACTTGCTCTGGGTAGAGTGACCTACCCCCTCGTTGGCTCTCGTGCTTTGGTTAAGAGCTCTCCACATGAGAGAGGGGAGGGCAGCGCAAGCAACGCCGAAATAAGTGAAATCCTGCTGCTGGGCACCGCAGAAACATGGCAAGAAACGAAGGTTTCACCATGTAATTTCAGTCCCATTAAAGTCAGCTTTTTTCCTGGGGGACATTTCAATCACAGCATTAGTAGCATATTTCCAACATACAAAAAGGCCTATTGAAAAAATCACACTTCTATTAATGAATCTTCCTTTACCTGCAAATTTTCTGCTTGGTACTCTGTCTGCCTTGTATTTATCCCTGCAGTGGCAACGGCTTGCGGTGCGAGTGGGATGCAGACCGACACGTTCATTCAGATAATACTTGTGAATCTATAAATACGACTTTGGAAGATCCTCTTTGATAACATCAGGCCAGATTTCATAACTTATTTACTCTGAACAGCAGCTAACTCCACAAATAATCCTGCCGAGCGCAGAAGGATTACTTCCACAATAAGCCCAGGCGTATGATGGGCGGCAGAGTCAGGCCCGGGCGATGTTTGAGGTTCAGTACCATGTACAACTTACCCGGTTCACCAGAGGTTTTTCACAGCATCTTGGGTGAATTTCATACCTGTAGTGTGGGCACTTCAGGATGAACTAATCTGCCAAAGGCTTTTGGGACCGAGCGGGGGAGTCTGCCCGCATCCCCCAACACCCCCTTTGCTGAAGTCTCACTGGTTTGATGCTTGCCCAAACCAACCCATGACCCTTGCCTGGGAGAGTTGGAGAAATGGGAGGTGTGCATTACCATACACCTCTGAAAACAGCTTAAACCCACCTCCGGGCGAGTGACTGCTCTTGCGGCTGACACCCGTGCTGATGGGCAGTGGTCAGGTCCCACTGCCCCCACCAGCATCCCCTTTTTCACCTAAAGTCCACCATCTCATCTAGCCTGGCACACAAGCTGGGGTGTTCATACCATTGCATCCCCACCGGTGGGTATCCAAGTGCTTACGCCATTATTGAGCTATTAAGAAACGGGCATTAAACCCAAAGGTTGCTCGAGCACAGCGGATGCCAAACCCCTTCCCTAGTGTCAGTCCTTGTTAGAGGCGGCAGACGCTGCTCCTGCGCTCCAGAGTCCGCAGCGCTGAGCCCATCCTCAGCTAACCACAAGGCACCCTCCTGGTTACAACAGGACCAAAGCCCACAAAAAGTAATTCAGAAAAGACACATCACCTATTCTGGTTTCATAACATTGATGATCTGCTACTAAATACCACAGACCCCATCCCCAAACAGCGTGCTAATAACCCAGAAGAGGTCTCCTGATGTAGCACCATGGCAATCAAAAAATTTCCAATCCAATAAAAAAAAAATTAACATTGAAACGTACACTAACCCAGATTCTGATACTCAGGAGGTCTGTAATTTGCAGCGCTCACTTTGATTTCATTTACAGCACGCTCCGCTCCTGCCCAAAATAACAGCTCCTCTGCGTTTGTTGGTCATGGAGGACACCCGGCTGGCAAGAGTTGCACGTCAGGTACAGCAGGGCCCTTCAAGTAACAACAGGACCAATCCTCGCTGCGAATACCACCGCTTCTCCTAAAAACATCTCGTGGACTCGGCAGTTAAAAACCGCACGAACCGCTCCAGGGAGCGGCAAGAGCCGCTGGTACACGCGCACGCAAGCCTCAACGGGGGACCGTGCTCCAAAATGTAAAATTCATAAAACTCCTCTAGGAGAAGAATGTCACTGCTTTCTGTAATGTCACTGCTTTCTGTAATTACATTGACAATTTCTCCTCTTCTTTGATGTTGCTTCTCTTGTAAAAAGAGGAGAGGGTGGAGTTTTATTTCTGTTGTTTGTGCTTGAGAAAGACTCATTAAAATGTGCTTTGGGAGGTAGATGTTTGGGGGTTTTTTCAAGTATTTTTCATTATTTTTCAGATTAATTTACTTGAAGGATCATCAGGGGACCAACCCACATGTACATTTTACGCTCTATCATTTGTTTTTCAACCATAAGCAAGATTTTAAACAAAACAGTGATTTATACTATGCTGAGACTTGTTAATAAATGCAGCGGGCGAGGGTTGGATCCCAACTCAACTACAGATCTTCGTCAAGCCAAAGCCTGCACCAATTACTCTTGCAGACACAGAGGCACGATTAAATTCTTCTATCAGAAAAACAGCGTGGGACTCGGCTCTACTCTCTGAAACCCCAAGTCGTAGGGAAGATCAGAGTTAAATTGCAAAGCCCGATGCGTTTCCCTGAGCACAAACGCACGGGGGCACGGCTGTGGCTGCAACCTGCATGTGCTGGGGATAAGAGAAACCCAGATGTACCCACAGGCACGAAGTGGGAGGAAGGGGGACTGTTTAGCAACCGATGCACTGGAGCGGCAGCCGTACACAGAAATTGCTTCCTTTAGTCTGTGTTGGTTTCCACCAGCCGAGAAGGCCTTTCAGGAGAGTTTGGATAACGCAGCGTTACATTAAGGACATAAGTGACCTATATACCATCTTAACGGGGCTGTCTCTGGAAGCTCCCCAGTTTTTGCCAGCTGCCCGAGCAAAGGAAAAACCCCAGCGCAACCAATGCTCAGCCCCTCCGTAAGCCACAACTGTCCCTGGGATGAGGCGGGCTGCCGGCTCCTGGTGGAAAGCAGGAGGGGGCTGCCGGCAGGCTTGGGTAGCTGATTTGCAAGCATTCACATGTAGGTTTAACGGCTCTTTTATCTTTTGCTCCCTTCTGGTGTTATTTCAATGTTGATTTGCATAGTCAATATAAAACTCTTTACATATAAACTGCCTGCAAGGCTGACACCATCAATCCTCAGCCCTATTCACAAAATTTATTATTTGTTTCAATTTAGGAGAGATCATTGCCGGATTACACAGTTGCTGATGAGGATTTATATTTACATTTACAGCAAGCAAAATACATGTCCTAATTTTTTTTTTTTTTAAAGTCATCTACACAAATGTGAAAGAGGGAACAAAAAATAAAATCAGTGCGTATACACTCATGAATGCTTGCAGATCATGTTCTGCGACTTATCCTTCCTTCAGACAATATTGCAAATTAGTCAGCATCTGTATAACATCAGTAGCATGAGCTCGATCATAAGAAAGAATTAAAGGATATTATCGAGACAGTCCTTAATCTTATGTGGCTGCGAAGCCGAGCACTCACGTATGTTAGTTTAAATCAGATTCAGAAGGCATCCAGTTGTGTTTCCGTGACACCGTGTCAGACATCAGAAATCCACACCCCTACGTATTAAACAAGCACATTAACTTCCAGAAATGGATTCACCCATATAGAAATGTCAGGTTTCATGAAAAAAAGGACTGTAAAGATTAAGGGAAGAAGAAACAGCGTTTCAGGAGATATTATACTTATCTAGTCTGACCTGTTGAGCAGCATAAAGCTTGTAACGCAGCAGATTTCAACAAATAAGTCTTTTGACATAAATTTCACAGGATGTGGGGGAAAAAAAAAAAACAGGGATGCATCACAGAGCCAGCTGAACTCTGATTTCTCATGTAACTCAGGAAAGAAGATAACTTAGCTGTGATACTCTACATCACCCACAGAAGAAGTTCATAAAAGTTACAGCTTCCTCTGAAAAGAAAGGATGCCTGAGTGTGAAACGATCCAAACGGAAGCTGAGTGGGGAGTCCTGCCTTGGAAAAACTGAAGAAAAATTGTTTTCCAGGACAATGGCAGGAGAAACGCTACATCTACGTTGCCCCCTGTTAGCAGATGGACGTTCCTCAGGGGGCTGGCGTGATCGCACCAGGAGCTCCCTGCCTGCCTGGACCTGCCAACGCCTGCACCGCCACCTTCCACAGCAAGTACGGGCAATCCCCATCCATCTCCAGAAGCCCCAAAGCGAGAGCGGATAAGGTTATTTAAATACACGCGCAAAGCAGAAAAAGTGCTAACACACATTAAAGGTCATTAAAGCAGAACTGGGATCTGTTCACAAACCTCCCAGCTCCAGTTTGGATATATCCGAGCCATCTCAGGATCAAGGATTCATTTGAATGTCCTGAATTATCACCTCTGGAAGACAACAGGCACTGGAATGATTGATCAATGAATTAAACAATCACTACATGATTGGTAGAGATGAAAGAAGCTTTCTCGCTTCAAACTTGCTCAAGCCAATACGAACACTGGCGTCTCATTAAAGGTCTTAGACAAGTGAAACACATGCAAATGTGTCCTCCTTTCATTCAGCTGGTTTGTCTGTAATACTTTCCGTCGTATTTTCTTTTCCAGTTACCTGCAGTTATTAAAAGGGTGTTATAATTTGCACACAGAACACACCAGGCAGCCGAACGGTCACCCAAGATGATGGGTGTTTATCACAAAAAGTGCAGCTCTGCCACTGGAACACTATCGGCTCCTGCTGTCCAGATTTTGTTATTGTAACAGACAATCACAGCGCAAATCGAAGCCCAGCGGAGGAGTCTGGCATTTATTGGTTTCACCAGCATCTGGATCAGACCCTTCAGCCTGATATGATCTCACTGGCTTCAGCCAAGTATAAATACAACCCTAGACTTAATTCACCAACCTTACCCCTTCCTACCAGTTTAAAAGATGGCTTGGATCCGAGGCAGTGATATAGATCCAAACTGAGGAACATCCGACCTCTTTCTTATTCTATAAGACAGATTTGCCCTAGGCAGCCATGGTGCAGAGTAACAGTAAGCTACTACTGCAAAATAAAGACCACAATACTCAGTCTGGCAGAATAAAATTCAACCTGAGGAGGTCCAATCCCCTTCTTTTCGTAGCTCAGCTTGATGTCTGAATCTGCATCCCACCCAGTGCCAAGACAGTGCTACTGCCTGTCACTGAAGCCTGTGGAACATTGCAGCCACGTCTTCTGAATAATATGGGCTATTGCATTATTAATGTAGGAGTAATGAAAAGGAATGTGTGGGTCTCTTTTTATTTATATATATATATATATATGTTGTTGCTTTTTAATCACTGAGTAACATTTGCCTTGGAAATTACTTTTAAGTGGAGGCACATCTGTAATCAAGGAACTGCAAAAATTTCTGTTGCAGGGCGGGAATAGCACGCGTATTTCTTAGGTCGATGCCCTGTTCCGCTACAAGCACAGATTTGTTTATATGGACCGTACAAGGGTTTACAATCAATTCAGACTGGCACAAAGTTATTCAAAGATGAGTCAGAAAGAAAAATAGTGCCCAATAGATTAAATCAGCCATTGTGAAACCCAATCTGTTCAGAAACCATTGACACAACTGTCGGAGAAAGCTGCCAAAGTGGCAGATGTTGCTGAAGCTTCCACAACATAGCATCTGGATTGGGCGCTTGTTATTTAAACAAAAAGCAAAACAAGAAAGCGGAGTGCTTTAGGTGCCCAGGGAAGCCGCTGCTCACTGCAGGTCTCGCCTGCTAGCCCAGAGCTGTGCCAGAAGCCTGGTAGCCCCGTGGCACGCTCGTTTGGTAGCGCACAGTCAGGGGAATGGGAGACCAGGTAACTCCACGTTCTCCAAGCAGATACTGGTTCAACTTGGGTGCAAACTCTGTAGTTTGCCACTAAGTGCCAACATCATCTTAGTTGTTAAGATGCCTTACATTTTACACCGCTTTCTATTGAGAAATAGCTGTGCTTCAGCTGAACTGCTGACTTTGAACTTGCCCTACAAGCATCATCTTCCACTCTACAGGTGTATGCAGATAATATTAAAAAAAATAGTCTCCCTGATCCAAAGTACATCTTTTCATCACGAGATTTCCAAGCACCCAGGATGGGGTGGGGAAGCCAGTCACCATTTTTCCCATTTCACAGCAAAAGAAGCTAAAGAATAAATAAAGGAGGAATCATCTGACCTGTCCCACTTCCCTAGTGACAACATTTGTTGGGGAAAAAAACGGACTGTGGCAATAAGTTTTGCCAAGATTACGAACAAGACCTCAACCAGTAGATAACACTCTTGTAAAGATGCACCTATAGATTACAGCGCAGCCGCTGTGTGTCCCGGAGCTCCGGCAAGGCAACACTCCCCGGGCGGTGCACCCGAGCACCCAACTGCACGTTACCGCTGCGGGCACCGGGGCTTCAGCAGTTAGCACAAGTTGAAAAGTCCAGCAACCTGGGATGTGTGCCCAGCCTTGCTTCAGGGAAAGCATAATTTCTGATTTGTGTATCTGTAAAAACAGATTAAATACTGCTTAGTCATTTTCAAAAGCAATTGGAGAAATGACCCAGAAATCAGTTGGAAAACATTACACATATTCATCATTGCTTCTACTACTAGACATGGGTGCAACAGTCACCAGTTAAGAAAAAAAAAAAGATTAATATCTCCCTCCTTTGCTCTCCGTCACCTCTTAACGTGAATTGCTTTCATATTTTAAGACATTGGCACTGTTTTGCAAAGCTTAAAAACACACACACCTCTCAGCAATTCTTCTGCTGTGATCTGGAAGTCAGTAAAACGATCGAGGACTTGCCCACATGGCAACAATTCAAATACTAATTCCATCAATTCAGAAACGAAATCACCTCGATTCAGTCTTTTGTATAAACACTTACTCAGAATAAGACTGAAGTAGGCTTAATCCACGCCCAGTGCGAATTAAACTGAACCAAACTACAGTCGGTTCTGCAGGAGCCTTCCACACAAAGAGCTAATGCGGCTTTAATAATCAGAATTAACTGATTCCCTTGAGTCTGCGTGTGCCTTCAGTCTGAGGCCATCCCCGCCGGAACAGGCCACCGCCGCGCCAAAGGGGAGACGCGCCTCAGAACGTGCAGCAGTGGATGTTCAGATAAGAACGTTTCACCCAAAAAAGTTCACAAGATTTTTTTTTTTTTTTAATGTAAACAGTCACAAGAAACTCAGCCAAGACACCAAGTTAACACTGGGAAAAAAAAAAAAAGAAAAGCAAAGCCATGGAATATCCAACTCATTTCATTTTAACATTTCTTCACTTGGTTATATTTCCAGACAGAAAGACCCAGTAGGAGCATATTTAATCTGAGCAGCATCTTGTGATGATTTATGATAATTGATATTTAATGGCATAGTCTTAGATTGGCGCAGTTAGCTTTGAAACCTGAGAAATTTGAAAAATCTTGCAGTGGAATTTCTCTGTATATGAAGAAAGCTGCCTTCTTGGGAAGCCAGAAGAGCCTGACGTCTCTAGAAAACATTTAGCCACAATCTTCTTCAAAGTGGATAAACAGATATCCTTAAGAGACACCATTTCAGTAATCTTTCCTTATTGCAATGGACTGATGGGGAGAAAGGGTGGGGGAAAAAAGGAAAAATAAAGTGGCAGAAGTATGGATGTGGGATGTGGAAAGCAAGTGTGGGCACCAGGGCTGGAGAGGACACCCGGGGAAGGGAGCGAGCACATCTGAGCACAGGAACGGGGAGGGGATGCGAAATCCAAGGTGTATAAGGGGGTGAGGACTAGGGCCGAGCTCGTGCGCACATCCCAGCACGGGAACTTGCTGAGCAAGTCTCACCATCACAGAAACCTGTGAAGTAAATGAAGCTGGGAATGCTGAAATTGGATTTTTAACTTTTTTCCCCTTAGAGCAAGAGAAATCAATAAGTCAGACACTACAGGTACTACAAGCCTGGGAGGCCATTCCACTTAGCAGAACAACACCTCCTGAGCAGGAGCTTCTCTGTGCTCTGCGGCACTTGGCGAGACCCTTTCACCACTGCCTTTCTTGTCGGAGGTCCACCCTGGACTCATTAGCTTAATTGTGGGCAAGATTTTGTCCTACCGTTATCTGTAAGCCATGACATTTCTGATCCATTTCTTTCACTTGCTATACCCCTTTCATTAAAACTCTGTTCCTGTATTGAGCTGCTCGTTTCTCAAACCCCAGCATCCTGGGCAGAAAACAACGTTCAAAAAGCATCATTAACCCCTCCTCCCTTTGGTTCTCCAAAATTCAGTTACACATCCTCAGACACACTGTGACGGTGCCTTTTTAGCAATCATTTCCTTGCTCTCTAAGAATTACAGTTTTAACTTTACCAAAGAAAGAAAACCAAACCCAAGCCAGCCTAGCAGCTGAGTCCTCATAGGCTTCGTTGTTTCAGTGGGGACAGCTGAACCTGAGTCTTTTGGCTCATTCTCCCTCTCTTCACTCCCATCTAGACAAGGAAGACCAAGCATTTCTCCTCTTCCTCTCTCACACATCCACACGCAAGCAGAGCCTGGTACGCATGCTGGCACACGGCTGGGGACATCCCAGGTGACCACGCAGCATCCGGGCTGGCTTTGCCCCCAAATACATTCCTCCTTTCCCACTTCGACCGACGAGAGCGCGTTCCTCCCTAAGCCCACGTGCATGCACGCACGATGTCTGCAAGGTAGCACGCAGCTGATTTTATCTGCCTTCGTTTCCCTGAACGTTCCAAATTCATATCTAAATCCAGCGAAGCGATGCCCGGCATTAAGTCAGGACCCATCTCCTGCCCCAGCATCTCCCCTGGAGCCACCAGCCCGCAGCGCTGCCCACGAACCACCCCAGTGGGACAACCTGCCAGCCCCCCCAGGCAGGAGGTGACATTCCCCAGCTCCCTGCCCTCCCCTCAAGGAACATGAACTCCTCACCACATATGGAAAGAAATAACAAATACTCTGCTTACAAATACCTACCCAGCTGCACTTCAAATCAGCTTGGGTTTTTAAGAATACCCTGTTACCTTGATAATTATTTCTCTTTCACATTGTTTTAAAATGCAGCTTAGAGTTCAGTAACCACATCTTTCAGTGCTGACTAAAAGCCAGCTTGAGGCATATTTTTTTCTGCTGTGCAGGTCTGTAACTGCTGCGGGTCAGGAATAGCCGCCAGAAGGGTTTGCTCCTTTCTTCAGGAAAGAGGAATTTACTGTATTCTTTTGCTCTTTATTTTCCCCTACCGCATGTAAAGATCAGCTCAACCTTTCGTGTTGCATAATGACAAGCCTTTCCCTTCTCGCCAGCCTCTAACAAGGATGGTTATTTAAAACACTTAAGTACATCCCTTTGATTTGTACATTAGTATACAGTAGGCAGAAAAAAAATAGGACAAAAATAGGATTTGCTCTAATGCGGTCTCATCTTCTTGTTTATTTCTTGTTATTTCCACCCTGTGCAACTATGTAGGTCAAACAGATCAAATTAATTTCAGTGCATCTGTCCTAACACCAGTAACATGTGGGTTAAATGGCACGGATGCTGGGCTCTCTGAATGGGAATACGTCTGCGTTAGCTCCCTGAACTGGAATAAGTTCGACCCATTTATTAAACTTCAGTTTCACAGCCAACATTTCATAATCTACTTATAACTGCATACCTGATCTCGTCAAACTTCTCTTGATGCTCCTAATTCCAGGCCTCCGGCACCCTCAGACAATGCAGAAGACGGACTACAACAGCAGGGTGCAAAAACCAGTCGGCATAGACAAGGAGGTGGCAACACGCAGTGGTTGGGCACCGCTGTGGCTGCAGCTATTCCAGTCCAGACTGGAAACCTGTCCTTTCTGTGTGGAACTGATTTGCAACAATATTTAGATGATTTGCTGCGAAAGGCAGTATATCTGTAACTGCTTTCTTATAGAATCATTTGGGTTGGAAAAGACCTTTAAGATCATCAAGTCCAACCATAAACCTAACACTGCCAAGTCCACCGTGTCCCTAAGTGCCACACCTACATGCCTTTTAAATACCTCCAGGACATTTCTTAGGGTAGTCTAGCCAAAACTTTGGCAGAAATGCACAGAAGCCAGGGCATTCCACGCTCGCCTGCCGTCTTTGAAAGCTGCCAATTCAACACAAACCCAACCCATGTTGGCTGACACAGGCAATCCCAAGCCCATTGCCCACACATCTTGCTAAAATTAATAGAAAAAAAAAAATATTCTGGGAAACAATAACCTGATATTATTTCTTAAGCAAACATAAGTGGTTTTCAACAAAATTTGAATCGAACTCACTCTGAAGATAGAAATCCCCCAAATCTGCAAGGATGCAAGGCCCTTCCTTCTCCTGCTGCTGCTTGGATGTGCTTGTGCAAGAAACCGTCCGTCTTATTTCCAGCCCGTACAAGCAGCCCCAGAAGCTCAAGAAGGAGAGCAAGCCATGCACCTTCTTTCCTGGGACATGGGGAGCAGCTCAGCCCCAACGCCTCCTCCTGAGAGCTCCCACCACCAGCCCAGCCATGGCCTGGGATCCTCACCTGCAGCATGCATGATCCCAACCCTCTGGGTGGTTGAAAGAGAAAAGCCAGCACAAAGGACAAGGGCATCCCAGATGTTCCTCTCCGGGATCACCTCAGTTCATTTCTAACGCACTTGGAAAGATTTCTCCTCTGCCCTGCCCAGCACCCACCGGACAGACCCTTATTCATCAGGGAGAAACCGCGAGCCAGCTGTCAGACCTGTTTACTTCTTCCCTCTGAACAGGCTGGAAATTCATTACGTGTCACACACAATTCATTTCTATTTTTCCTCAATGAGCGCAGATTTATCTGAATTATTGCATCATTTCCAGAAAACAAAGATATTATTATGAAATGCAGTTTTGAAGGAGAAAGGCTTTCTGTGGATGAGTGAGAAATTCATGACCTGACAGAACTCCCAATTCAATGGCCTCCTTGTAGGGAAAAACTCAATGCATCATTTTTGATCAATTGTACTTTCAAGTCATCTTCTTATTTATGGGTGACTGAGAAGACACTTGAGCTAGCAACATAATTCATGTTTGTTTGCACAGACAAAACCAAATTTAATAACGCAGCCTTTTTTAAAATAAAGTCATGCATTACGAAAAGTGCATTTAAAGTCATTCTTTGTAGAAAATTCACAGCATGAACTCCACAGTGCTCCCTTTTCTCCTCTCAAGTGAAAGCCCTCTCTAAGGTATATGTGATACACTTCATACTCCACTAAAAAAACAACCAGTACCTGAATTTCTGTTGCTCCTCCTAACTTGACTCATTAATGCAAAAGCTTCCATTCAGCTCCCGCGGCCCAGGACAAGGTCCTAGCAAAGCTGCACATCAGTGTGCACGAAGACGACGCCTGCATTGAATTAAAGTTTCTTCCATCCATCCAAGGGGCTGTTTAACATACAGATTTGTAGGGTCTTAAGAGCCAGAATATGATGGATGGGAATTACTGGGAAGAAATTTGGGTCTCAGATACTTCATGGCAAGAGAGGAACTTTCTTTGGGAACTTTCAACCTCTTGCTTTAAGAGCACTGGAAATAACTTTGGAGAAGAAAGCTAAAGGGCCTTTTTCACTGACATTATCTTCTGATACTCCTTCAGAAAAACACATCCTATAAACACAGTATATTGCAGTATCTGAATATTCACCTTGCAACAAAAGCAGCAATTACCCCAAGTCAGTTTGGATTACCGCTCACCTGATAAGAGCGTGCTCATTCCCCCACGCTGCTCTCCATCTCCCTTCTGCTGCTCTTCTCCTGCCACTCTCCCTTCCCCACAGCCAGCTCCTCTCTCATTTGTCATCTTCCTCAGTCGTCTCCTGATTGATCCCACCTGTGTCTCTGGCTCCTTAATTCACCTCCATCCCTCAGCTGCTTTGGTCTTGCTCCCTCCTTGGACACACTGCATTGCTACTCTGGGGCAGTACTTTTTTTTTTTCCCCTGCTCTTTTTCTTTTCTAAAGGGAATGGCATTAACTTCCTCCTATATTGATATTTGAATCCTTTCAGGTTTATACCCAATTTTATCAGTAAACAGCAACAGGTGCTTAAGAACTATCCTTTTCACCCACTGTTAATCTTTATTACCCGGCTTACTGTCAGCACATTCACCTGACAATAAGAAATCTCAACACGCTGGGAAAACAAACTGGAGCTGTCACAAGCCTCCGAAGGGAAGACTTTTGCCTTAGAGGTGCTAGGAGCAGTGTGGAGGATGCCAAGGAAAACAGTGCGTGAATATCGAGCCCTACAAGCAAGGAAGAAGGAAAAGAAATTGCGTCCCGTTGGAGAACGCTCCCTTCTCCCCCATCATCTGGATGGGGAAGGATGATTTTGTGGCCGCGGCTCTCACGGGGGCTTACATTATCGAAGTTCACTGCACAGCGCTCACAGATTGTCTTAAACGATCAGAGGCAATTCACTTAATCTGTTATGCCTCTCAGTTTTCCATCTGCAAGAGGGAGATAATACATCTTTCCTCCAATCCCTTTGTTTTTTTTCCTGCTTAGATGGTAAATTCTTTAGAGCAGGGACTGTCTCATTGTGCCTTTAAACAAAGCCTTGAAGAATGGTTTGGGTTAGGGTCTTTCAAGTTGATGATAAACCCCCCCAAACAACCCCACCCACAGAAAAATAAACAAACTGGCACCAAACCAGAATTCTGCCTGTTCTTCTCAAGAGTAAACAGCATTCAGATGCTTTTGTTTACCTTCCCTACGCTCTTAGAAATTGCTTTAAGCATTATTTTTGTGCTTTCTTATGGCTTTAAATAAAAAACAAATAATGACAATGTTGAAATCATATATAATAATTTTTTTTTCTTTCTTTTTATATTTTATGTGTGTCCTGAATTTAATTTTGCCCCAAAATGCTCTTAGGGGATTTGTGTAGTTATTTTAATAGTCCTATTTTTAAATCCATTTAAATGTATTTATGCACCTTTAGACCAAACTCATTCAGGCATTTATACCACAGTAATGAATTGTACGACAGCAATATATACACAGAAAGAAATCCTTCCCCTTTGTGGAGCCTATATTAGCACCGATTTATAAATTCAATAGTTAAGTTCATTGGCATGCATAGAGTCAAGGGACCTTTGTTGAAGTAGGACATCTGACGATAACTATTTGAGAAGATGCACATTGAGAAAGTCTTTCCTATTTTAATGTCAGGAAATTAGAAGTATTATAATGAATTCCAATTTTTCACATCTTTCATCAAAGCCTTTGAAAAAGGTCACTATCTGAACTTGTTACTTTAAAATGACTACTGCAATTTGCCCTACTGTGTAATTACAAGGAAAGTTCCCATAGCGTAACACCAAAACAATCCTGGGGGACTCTTCTTATTAACGATCGTCAACAAATTTCAGCATCCGAAGGAAAAACTGATGAATTTCATAGGCATAATGAGTATGACGGTCACAGTAAGCATTATATAAAGTATTTACATTTCATGCTTTCTCTGAACTGGGAGCTCCCTAAAGTCTGGGTTAGCCCGAATATGCAGAAATAATTTTTTTTTTTTTTAAGTTTTCAAACTATTCCTCTACTTTCTTTTTTTAGACGAAACTATTTCAAAAGTATTTGCTGAATTTGACCCACATTTCCAAAAGGTTACACTCCTCTGCTTTTCTTACTGCGGTGACTCCCAGCTGCAAGAGCTCACTCAGATCCAAGCTTTTAATCTCTTTATTGCTTATTCAGATTCCATCCCAGCCCCAAGAAATCGGGAGCTGTTGCCATCCCAGGGATGTTTGATGGCTATGAATAATACTGAGTTCATGCAGAATAATAATTAGCATCCCGTCTCCAGTACAGCGATTTTTCCAGCTTCATGATGCTCCAGCTGCGCTGCTGGTGCAGAGCACGCTTCCGTGGAGGTGTTGCTAACCGGCAACAGCACCAGCGAGCCGCGGGTGAGGATGCTCCGGCACCGGCTGCGCTGCCTGTATTAACCAGGTAATGCCAGGGGAAAGTGGTCCACAGTTATTTGGCTGAAATCACCGAGCTACTGCAGTTTAGGAGAATGAGCAGGGCCAGTAACATCCGTCCTTGTTAAGGACCAGGAACACGGTGACACGGCCGACCTGCTCCGCCTGGGGAGCATCTCGCTCCCCACCCAGAAGGAAGTGTTTTGTCCTTACTACAAAGAAAATCCACCTCCAGGTCTTTTTGAAGCATCCCTTTCCATGCCACTACCAGAAGACTTCATCCCTGCTAGGGTCCTGTAGCAGCCCTGAGAGGTTGAGGGAGGGTTTCTTCTGATTACCAAGAAATAACAGTCCCTGAAAAATAGCTACCAGATATTCAATCTACATTTAAAGGTTGGGTTCAATCTTCCCTTATTACAGTTGCAAAAGCCCTTGCTATCTAACTCAGATAAAGTAACAAAGCTGCACTTCCAGTGATTGTAACTAAATGCAGTTAACCTTAAAAAGTCACTTTTACAAACAGAGCAGGTTTATCTGGATTTAAATTTTAGTTCTTGTACAAAGACTTAAGAACAGGTTCCTCCCCATTATTCAATTTAACAATAACAATAAAAACCTCCATGACAACTATAACAAAAAGACTCTGATAAAGCCTGAAACCTTTTTGATAATGAAACATACAATTTCCCTGTTTGAAGCATAATTCCCCAGAGAACATTTTAAAAAAGATATAGAAGAACCGTCATTTTAAAACTGTTAATGTAAAGAACTGCGTATGAGAACAGCCCATGTAAAAAAATACTTTCAGAAAAGCTAGAGAAAAAATAGTGGGTGGGAGAGACTAGACAACTTAAATGCAGTGCCTCATTAGGACAATTACAGGAGTCAATAAAAACTGGCAAAATTGAAAAAGATTCACTAGGCTGCTCGGTTCAATTTCCATTTAATTCAGAGACGGAGAGGTCAGCTACAGCCAGTAGTCATCTCATCTGATTCCTGGGGTGCAGATGACTTAGCCGTCCTGGTAACCACCTTTTTTCTCTTGCCATCTAAGTATACCTTTTGTTGGATCATGACAGCTACTCGCCATCTCATTGCTTTTTTAGAAGAAGTCTATAATCACATATCTATAATGTACCTTTAACAACATTAATTAAGAGCAGATAAACTGTCATATAAGAAACAGTAACACGCACTAATTAAGGTTAGTCTTACTCTTACTCAATTCAAGTCTTAATCTTCCAAGTTTTCTCATCAATACCTTATCATCATAATGCCAGAGAGGAATTAATGCACTGAGAGGATGTCAACTATTTGAAGAGGATCAAGCACTTGGGATGCCAAAATAACCAAGCCAAAGCACTGGATTAGTGAGCTCAACGCAAGACAGAGAGTCGAAAAGTGCAAAACCATCAACGCGATAGGTCCACGTGGCTCCAGGGTTGAGGTCACTGATGGGACTCCAGCGCACATGAATTATCTTTACGCACCACACGAGTACAATTTTTACCATGTAAGATTTTAATCAAATTTCAACAGTTTTTTGTACTAGTGAGTATTTTTAAATTGGAGAGCATGAGACCTCTTTATTTTTAACATGTCTACCTTCACTTGTCGAACTGCCAAAATCTACTGAATGAAAATCTAAAAATTGCCTATAAACATATAGTTTTTCAAGTTTAGGTTCTTCTCTGTACTGGAGACAGTCTTGGGAAATGTCCTGAGCATCTTACAGCATGTTTAGAGCTTTGTAAATTTACTGCCATTGCAATTGTATTTGCATGACTTTTTAATAATCCTAGCTCCTGTAGCCATGAGTTACTGTGAGAATCTACACTTCCATTAAAATAATTGTGTTAAAACTTCACAATGTTCTTGAGTTTTGAGCCTTTTGGGCAGGCTTATGTCTGCAAGTTTTTAAAATAATCTGCAGTTTTAAGTGTTTTTTCTGACTGGGTAGGGGGCTTTTTTACAAAAAATGCCAGTCCCCAAAATCTGAAGAGTGTGATCACATTTTAAATAAAGCACACGATCACGTTTCTCCTTTTATCTAGATGGCTCTATTTGTTGCTTTTCCCAGTGCAGCGCTCACAGGACCTCGTAGATGCTGTTGGTTAGACACATTACTGGCAGAGCTGTGACCACTGCTCCCCAGAATAATGTTCTTGTCAACAAGGTGTGAATTTGCAAACTCATTTGGAGATACATAATGATAAAGTGCAAAGTGGGGAAAAAAAAATCAAGTCATTAACCTGAGAAGTTCATTTTAACACAATGAAAAAAAAAAAAACCTAGCACACATTTGCCTCCTCTTAGGTTCCATCCTAGTGGGCTGGATTTTCACAGTGCTTAGCGCTCGGCAGTTCAAACTGACATCAGTGAGCTGGTCCTAACAGAGCTCCGGTAACAACCACCTGCATTTCTGAAGCTGCAAAAGCAAGGTTTTACTTCTGACACTTCAGGGATAGGGTTTCTTACACAGAAGTTAAAGATATCATTGATTCCCTTTGTACTGCCAAGAAAAAGGCACTAAACCTCACGCAGGCTGGGGTTAAGACTCACAGCTCTGTGTTCATCCATACCGCCTTCGGTTGATGCCCAAAGCTACTTTAGGCACAAGTATTAACCGGCCAGATTTCACAACTCCTTCTGTCTACCATTACATCGAAGCTGTTGACAATACCAGCACATCCATCCGACCAAAACCAATACAGGTAATAATACTTAATTGCCAAAATAACATGCATCGTTCTCCTGATCAACTGGGAGCCTCAAGCCAAGAAAAGGTATGTTGAAAAGTCAGCAGTCCTGGCAGTCAGAACTTAATCCGTGTCAAAAGTGGACAGGATTTTCTTTTGCGTGAGAAGACACTTCACTTTATCAGTCTGTTAGACTATTGGCAGGGTTTCTCTCTTTTCAAAGCTGTGGAAGAAAACGTTGAGTTGGTTATTTATAGGTAGATTTTTGTGTTCATCTCTGAAAGACAATGAGCAAAATCCTAGGGTAAGGGCAATCTCTGCAATTCTGCTGACAAATCCACTCCAGCCAAAAACCAGCTCTTTATGCAGTTATGACAATAATTTGTATATTTTTAGTATTATACTGGCAGTTAGAAGCCCCAGTTGAGGTCAAAACCTTGCTGCACAGCTTTCCTCACATGAGGATAGTCCTCGTGGTGAAGGATTTATACACTACACACAAATTCTGCTGAGGTACACCCCGATTTCTATGACAGGTTGTATTTTATAGGTCAAAAAACCCCAAACAACGTCTTCCAAATATTTTTCTTATATCTGTGATGCCTGAAATAAACAAAGATGAGCAGTATGCCTTTAAAAGAAGGCGAAGTGCTTTGTGGGTTTCGCATCCGCCAATGGATTCAGGTTTAATAGTACGTACCACACTTTGCCAACTGTTAAGGAAAACAGATTGCAGTTGTACCATGTTTTGCTTAATTTATGTGAGCACTGGGAGAGAGGTGAGTGGGGAAAAACGACCTGGAGAGCAAAAATTTTTTTTTCTTCCTTTTTTTGCTGTCTGACAATAAACTTGCTGAGTTTGAGGCTCCAGAGAGCTCCTCCACACCAGAGCACAAGGAACAGACGTCCCTGCTCACCCCGGCTGTCAGTGCTACGGATCTGCCGTGCATCCCTCAGCTGCAGAAAGCAGCGGTGAGACCGGTCTGAGCGCCCATGGGGGATTCCCGGGCGATGGGGGAGTTACTCGGCTGGTCCCTGGGTACGAGCAGGGTCCCTGGGGCTGCTGGGGGACTCACTTGGGAAGCTCGCAGGACTGAGAGCAAGGAGCGTGCGGGAGTAGATAAAAATCACATCTCCGTCTTTCCCAGGCTTACACCAAGCACTCATCTGCTAGACTCGGGAGCCAGGTCATGTATTACTTTTTGAAATCAGATATTATCTAATCTAGGCCCAACAGACTTCATATGACGCAAGTTTTTACGAAGTAAAGCAAGTCCTGCAGAGCAGCCGTGGTTTTGCGGTCGATTCCCCCATCACACCTGGCCCCGCCGCCAGCAGCCCCTCGCAGCAGCCAAACAAGGAAAAGTTCAAGTCTGAGGGAGTTCTTTGTCCAAATTAGGAATAAAAATAAATTTGATAAGGGGAGACATATAAGAGCAGTCACTTTGCTCCCACCTGCAGCTAGCTGCCCTGGCTGAGCTCACAGCCCTCCATCCCCAGCACAGCTCAAGGCCCATTAGGACTAATTCCCGTCTGTCTGAGTGCTATGTACCTTCAGGTCCATTTTTGCCCTGGTTTCTATTTTTAAAATTGCTGTACCTTATAAGAGTATTTTGTTCTGTGCAGTGACAGGCTGTCATTTAGCCTGAATATGCCCCTTCCCTGCGATCAGTATCCCAGGTAATTCACTAAGCACATAGACACTTTCCGTAAAGGCTCACCATAGGGCATGCTGTAGGTTTGCAACGGAGTCGCTCGGTCCCATATCATCTCCTGTCCCAGTGTCGCCAGGGGAACACCATGGACCATGAGACAACGTTCCCAACACAGGAGGGCCAAAGCATCCCCACGTTGCCCACCGGTCAATCAAAGCCAACATGGGTTTAGCCATCCCAAAGCAAACTAAGGAATTGACCCCGCAAACGTAGACCGTGGGAAAATTACCACTCAAAGAGCATAGGTGCAGCGAGAAGGATGGCCGCAAACAAAGGGTCTGAGTAATTCATTGTAACTTTGATTTTCACCACAGAAACACTCTCCAAAAGACCATCACCAGTTAAAAACCAAATGTCTTATTAAGTTTTGTAGTAACGATCAATATAATGATTTGGTTTTCAGACATAGGCTGGGATAAAATGAAAATGGGAGGAACTGGAAATGTACTTTATTTTCACTTGCTGGCTGTGGCAATCCCCAACCTCTCCAAACCCCAGGGTGCATTTCCACCCTCCCCAGGTAATGCCGCAACAAACCAGCGCCATAGCCCAGACTCCATCTCACCCCTTAGCAAACCACAGTGCCACTGAGAAACGTTCAGGACACCAGGTATAATGCAAAGCACAAAACAGAGAGGTAAAGCAGAACAAACCTCAGTGCCATTTTATTTCATTAAATAACTGGCATTTTTAATTCGTCTTCATTAAAAAAAACCACACATTAAAAAAAAAAATCTCAGTCAACAAATACGACAAAAAAATTCATGAACAGTACAAACACAGTTCAACTGAGAAAGATGGTGTTTTCTCCTAGCTGTGTGTTTAAACTATACCTCATTATTTTTGTTATTTTTAATGTGTACCATATTTCTTATAATTTAAGTGATAAGATTTATCATGCTCTACAAAAACAGTAGGAAAGACAAAAAGAATGGTTTGCTAGTTTTGCTGGCTCATACCTATATAGAGGCACAAGAAAAAAAACTTCGTTTCATGAACCCCATAGCATCTTATCTAAAATTCACCCTGGAGATTAGGATCAACTGTCAGACCAATTTTCCAGACTGCTAAGGAGCTGCGCGAGGAACAGCGGAGGGAGGGAAGAGGGAGAAGCGCACATATTTATTGCTAAAAAATTCAACTGGAAAAAGTAGCAAAAGGAAAAACAAAGCAATATGTATAAATAAACCATTGCCTAGAAACGTACACAATAATTTGCCGCGCAGAGGTACCACAAATCAGCTAGTTCGCCCCGTGAACAGTTCGTATTTTTGATAAACCGTTGCAACTTTTTTCATAGTTTAGAGCATGAACGAGACACCTCAGCTACCTCGCTGCTGCAGCGTTTGCGTGCCCGCTAACGTGCAAACGTGGCGTAGTACCCGTGAGGGGGGTCCCAGACCCGCTCCAAAGGCAGGCTGCGGTGCCAGGGCTGACGGCCCTGCTCTAGTGCTGCACGTGGCATCTTCACCGGGGCTGGTAAGAGTTTTGAGCCAGGATCAACTGCTGGGTTATGATAATCGGGGAAGAGTCGTTACGTATTTAAATACGAAGTGCAGGGCTATAGCACAGCATACGTGCATGCTCAGAAACAAACATGGGCTTTATTTCACACACGTGCATTCAGCGCAAACGCAGCCACGTAATGTGCATTTGAATAAACAATTATTATTTCACTAACAGATGGATTCCTTAGAGAGAGCAGCAGCAGCTCTGCTCGTCTCGAGCAGGACATTTCATAGAAGAGTTATCAGCCTCATTCCTCAGTGCTTTCGTGCTTAGAGGTATTTATTTTCTTCTGAAATGTAAGAAGATTCTTCCTGAGAAAATAAGCACAGGGTTTGGGGCCTTTTTTAATAACAATTTGATTCTCTAGCAAAATACATTTATCCCAGGTGGGAAAAACGGTATTTGTGATTTCTTTCATTTCTTCATGGATTTAATGCCCTTCGCAGTTTACCATGCCACAAAAAAAGATTCCTAAAGATGGAAAGCTGCCTTTCAAGGGACTTCAGCACCTCGCTCTGTAGCCCCGCACACCATCCACCCGGCTTCACACTGAGATGTGTTATAGATCCCAACGTGTTAGAGACTTACTTCTGCTGCTGTCCTGGACATCCTTCACCAAGCTTGAAGAAGCCAAGCCATTCCTCCATTTCCACCTGCCCAATTTAGCTAACAAAGTGAAAACAAGCTGTAACTCCTTAAGGGCTGAAGCCATCATGGCTGCTGAAGGCAGATGGAGAATTGATTTTTTTTGTGTCAACGTCCAGAACCCCTCACAGTGCACAGATCACCGTACCTAGGACACTAACGTTCTACTACGGAAATGTTTTCAAGCATGGGAACAGGCAGGGAGCCCCCAGTTGCCACAGACTTGCTGGGGAATCAAGACATCAAAATAGCCTTTCCTACTTTCGACAATCCTTCAGCGAATTAGTGGTATATGCACCTTAAGAAGAGAATTTCTTTCACGTCGCTAATACCCTGAGATTTTCTGTGCTGCTGTCAGATACAAAAACTACAAAACCACAGAAAGTCATTTAATTAATTTTTATTGTCAATATCATTTCTGTGCATTCAAGTATGACTGCAAAATTCTTTAAAAATCACTAAAACATTTCTATTAGTGCTGGATTTTATTTCTATAAACATAACAACTTCCAGCCAAATTGAGCTGACAGCTTCCCTTTAACTTTTGATTTATTCCTGCCATTCTTTTATTAAATGGGATTTGGCCTTGATCCTACCTATTAGGACTCCATCTTGATGGGATCAGCATGGGAAACAACCCTGGGCACTTAGTCTTGCCTCTATAGCGGCAAGGCACTAGCACAATTAAAACTGGCAGTGATGCTGTCCAGGCTCTTACGAGCTGTCATTAAATTCAAGACAACAGGAGAATTTATTAGCTTTCAGCCATCCATTAGATTAACCTGTATCTCCTTGTTTCACACTCATCTCTTCGTTATGCACTGCCCTGAGGAATGACCACACACTAAGGGCATCTCAGCATGCCTGATGCCCCAAAGATCACCGAGCCGGGGAACGTGCCCGTTTCCAAAGGGAATAAATATATAGAAAAGAAAGCCACAGCCTCAGCTGGTGCAAGCTGTCAGAGCTCCACTTACGCCCATCAGCAGGGAACTCTGACCTTTTATAAATGGAATAAACCCAGGTATGCCATGAGCCCTCGTTAACCAGGAATGGGTGGGTGGTCCTCTGGGAAGCCAGGGTCCCAACGCATCCTCATGTGAGGGCAGGCAGGGTGGGAAGGGTTATCCCTGCGGGTAGGGACAGAGAACACAAGAGAAACAGCAAGCGGAAAAGATGCGATAAGGAAGGTAACATTAATAATACTCCTGAGAGGCCTTTATCAGCTCCATGTTATGCGCAGTAGGAAGGACAGGAAGGTGAGCGGGCAACACAGGTTGTTCTGGCTGCATCAGCCGAGATGCAAGTTCTGAACTTTGAAGTTTTACAGAGAGAGCAGCAGCAAGCGTTGGACACAGCCAGAATACGTGTTACAGCACGGGCGAGGTGGTTATGGACCTGAGCGTCAAAGAAAATTCAGATGCTGAAGGCTGGGGAATCAATGGAGAGCGTAACACAGTGAATACTAAACTCTGCGTTGTCCTTGCGATACACAGGATACAGGCTGATACATGGGATTCGATCAAGTTGCCTTTGAATTTTTTTTTTTTTTTTAAACATGGAAATTAAGTACTGAGATACATGGGATGAGCTGTGACAGCTCAAGATGAGCGTTAGAGATCTATCAAACATCTACAGCCAGTTGAGCTCATCCTGGAAAAAAAGATGATCTTTGTTTCACTTTTAAATTAGCGAGTACGGGCTTATAGCTATCCTCAGTGCTTCAAGTATGTTACGTGGGGTCTTGTGTTACCGGGACTAACCATTAGCAGTCTCTGATACCGCGACTGAAAACAAAAGTGCTGATTAAGCTTGCCAAGTTGTGTTTATCACGCAGAGGTGCTTAGAAACCAGCAAGGGCACGGCTCTGGCAGGGTGAACATTCACAGTGAAAAGGGAATTTGCTATCAGACACGTAGTCGGTCTAGTCAAGCTTTCTTTGGCAGCAGAACTTTTAGTACTAACTTCTCTGTGTTTATCTCAAGATGTCTAAAAATAAATTTGTGTTGAAGTGCAAAAAAAGTACAGATTTATCACAAACATAATTTATAAATGTATTTCAAAAGTAAATTTGTGACAGTCTTAGCAGCGTTTTGATAGCCCGGTAAGCAGTGGTGGCTGTCGCGGTGTGCGCAAACAGGGTTCCCGGCGTGCCCGCCCCGACGTCTGTGCGGTTTTGGCACGATCGCACCAGCTGTGGTGCAGCTGGCACTTCTGCATCTCAGCGTTTGCACTTTATCTGTGACGGTGTATTAAGGAGCTCATCGGTGGTTGTTGCTGGGAACAGAAGCCCGCTGCACGTCCTAAGGCCCAAATCCTCCATTCTCGCAGAAGAAAACTTCCTGCTGTCCCGCTGCTCTTGGTGTAGTGAACATGCCGATAGCTGCAGACGACAATCCTGCAAAGATGTAAAAAATCCCTCCCGGGTCGCCAAGTGCTGCAATACGTTCACAAAGCAACTGCACCCAGCTTGTGCTCCGTGCAAAAATACCATGCATGTAATTATGAGGCTGAATCAAATCTCCATTCTGATGAATGCATAATTACTGTTATTCAAATATTTATGAAATAATAAATTTATTAGAAAATCTTCTGCATATGAGCTTGCAGAATGCTTTACTCTACACAAATTCTGAAATGGAAGCAGAGAAAACAAACTTGCAAGGCACCGAACCTGAGCGTTTCCATCCGAGACAACCATAGGCACAAAGGTCTCCCGAGATCCTGAACCCTCTGTCCTCTCCAAAGACACCGAATAGAGAGAATTGGCATTTTGTTATTTTCTTCATTTGGAAGATTTTCAGTTCTTTAAGCAAGGGCTATTGTGGAAGCAAACATCTTGTGGGATTTTTGTTTAGTTGGTTTTTAACACAGGTAGTCTAGACTGGAAATGCATTGCTGGGACGAGAGAGAATTTAAAATAACCACCAGTACCCATCCAGACCACTGGAAATTTAGGCTAACAGCTTGAGCCTGAATCAGAGGGAGATGGAGCTTCACAAGTCCCAGCGGAGTGCATGTTAATCTTGCGGATAAACATCTCCCACTAAAGCATTCACAACCTCTACTTTTTGTACCTAACTTCCTGCATAGAAGGGAGAGCAAAAGTCCTGCGTTAGGAAGATACCTCTTGCATCTTGTGTTGCACTTAAGCCTCACAGCCTGCTGTGAAAGTACAGTCAAAACAAAACCAGGAACATTTCCAGCAAAGAGAATAAAAGCTGACTATTGAGGGGGGGAAAAAAAAAACCAAAACAGTCTTTCATAGAGGTTGTAGAATATTCTTCAGAAAAGTTTATAAAAGAGCTTAGGCAAGCATCTGCTAGGACGAGCCTGGCTATATGGGTCCCATCTCAGATCAGCGACTCACCACGAGTACGGAGAACCGCCGCTG
The DNA here is from genome assembly GCA_013401315.1 of Balaeniceps rex. Taxonomy (NCBI): domain Eukaryota; kingdom Metazoa; phylum Chordata; class Aves; order Pelecaniformes; family Balaenicipitidae; genus Balaeniceps; species Balaeniceps rex. The sequence goes on from VYZW01052639.1 coordinate 108,700, forward strand.
AAGGGGTCAGCGGCAGGAGCCACGCCGATAACCTCTGCCCCCAGAAAACAGGACGGGAGCACACGAGGGGCCGGAGCGGGAGCTCGAGGGGACGGTACCAGGACAAAGGGATGCCTCAAACTGTCCAAGCAAATCAGCCAGGTCCTCGTCCAGCTTGCTGCCGTCCCATCGACATCAGCCGTTGCTGGAGCATCCAAAGAAAACGCTGGAAAATTGTGCTAAGGTAAGTGGGTGTTTGTCCTCTACAGCCTTTGGGTGTATGGTCCTATTTCTGTATGGGCACTCTTCTAAGGAAAGTCAGGATTAGGGCCTTTGCACAGGCTAGCAATAAATGGCTGCTATAAAAATCACATGCAAGGATCTATATTCACTTTTACACCATGATTTCTACAACTGAAATTTGGTTTACGAACAAAAAGGACAACTTTTCCAGCTAGCCCTGGAAAGCCCCTACAACCACTCTACAGTCAACTTTTTTTACGTTTCCAGTGACAAAAGGTGTTTAAAGGAGCGCAGAGCTCGGCTCGCCCTGCAGCTCCCATTACGGCTGCAGCACTGACAGCGGCGATGCTCGCTTGTTCCATGGGGCTCGCGTCACTGAACCCCACCGGCTGCGGGCACCCCGAGCAGCGCTGGGCTCTTCACTACATCCTGCTATCGGCCACAGAAATGTGAAATCTCTAACGAAGTAAGTGGAGATATGGGTTTGTATCAACCCACCTGAGGAGAACCGGGATCAGAGTCATTTTTCAGGACGACTACAGCTTAAGGTGTTGGCTTTGTCAGCAGTTGTTTTACCCGCAAGTGAAAAGCCAAGAACAGCTGTAAAACTGTAAGGGCGAGATCTAAGGGCATATCTACAGCAGGCAGGGGAGCACAGCGACCACACCAAAGCCAGGTCCAGCTTATCTGGCTTTTGAACTGGAAGCAGTAAAGCAGCTCCGGCAAGGCATTGCCCTTGGGCTAAGGCAAGCGGCCCCATGCCAGTTACCCGCCGCGTGACACGCCGACAAGGCTGTGTCCTCCCTGGGACTCCTGTGTCACCGCCTGGCACTGAACTGGGCTGTGCAGATACTGGACTCGACCTTGGCTGCTGCCCCTACCAGGGCAATGCGCTGCACAGTGACCACTCTCAGTCTCTCCACCCCAACCTTGACTCCCCCTTCGACCCCTCAGAGCAGTCTCTAGGCAGAGACCAAGGAGGCAGCCACATGGCCAGTAGCCTGCCACAAAGGGAAGAGCCACCACTGCCCTGTTGTCCATCCCCTCTGGCCATGCCAGGGTCTGAAAAGCCACCCCAGCTGCTGTTGGGGGAAGACCTGAGGCTCCTGCTGGTGGGAGAGCTGGTCCTGCAGAGCATCCTCCCACCCTGCACGCCAACCTCTCCACGCTCTTCCCCCTGTTTTCCATCACGGTTTCTGCCCGTCCTCCCTTCACTCACTTCCCGGGTAGGAATAGCCAAGCCTGAACACAAGCCATTGACTGTATTGCTGAACGCAACCCATTGACTGTATTGCTGAATGCAACCCATTGACTGTATTGCTGAATGCCTTTGAGGTGGCTGTGTATTACTAAAACACATCTTTTCTCTATTAATCACACATCATTGATTCTTCTGACTCCTAACATCATAATAATGCGAGATAGACAGAATCGAAAAGCCAAACAAGCAGGTGACACGACTGTTGGCACACTGACAGCAGCGGCGGTCAACAAAAGCGGAGGTGTGCTCCATCCTGTCCTCACCCACCATGGCCCAGCACTGGTGCCTGCTCTCCCCTTCCCAGCTTTATCCCCAAGCAAGACGTTAAAAGACAGGTCACTTATGTTTACAGCATAAATATTAAAAGATATATTTTTATATATATGCAAGTATATATATTTTTTTATACATATATAAAACACCTACATAGGCAAACATATTCATAGACGTTAAGCAGAACCATCATCAGAATGAAAATGTGCAACCCAAGACTGCTCCTCACTGTCCCCCTCACCCCCACGGGTCAGGCTGTCCTTTTAACAAAACCAGAGCTATTTGACGTGCCCTACATGTGAAAAGACTTTATCTGTGCCACGCCGGGCAGCGCACGGCATTCAGAAGGGAGGGGCTCCCAAGCCTGCCTCCTCTTCCCATTTAAATCAGAGGCCAGGGAGTCCGAGTGCTTCACATGATCTCATCGCAAGGAGAAAGGCGATCTCTACTCAGGAGCACTTCACAGGGGTTTGGGCACGCTTGCCAAGTTCATTTAAAAGTACCTGGAAGTGAGGCATTGGCCTGCGTTGCCCCGCCAGCCAAGGAATAAGAGGATATATATACTGTGCAACGCACTCGCATTCATACCGCATGCTAATGCCTCTCCCGCACATCCCAAATGACACAGCAAAAGCATCGCTCATCGCAATGGAGAGGAAATAGGGGGAAGTTGGGCAACACTGCTGGAATTACAGTTTCGCTGGAAATGTAACGCCACTTCTCAAATTTTGTCACATGAAGGCACTTGCCCCCTGGAGAAGGAGCGAGACCCCGATGCGAAGGTCTCGGCAGCCGCCCCGCTGTAGGCGTGCTGGAGGTGCACCATCCTGCGCCCCGCCACCGGGTCCGCGTGCGCACGGTGTCGGCGAAGGGCTCTGCTGCAAAATACAGCCCATGGGAGCCTGGACACCACACCTCAGGACCAGTTCCATCACACTCAGCAGCCCCCCAGCTGCAAAAAAAATAAAGTGCCATGGCAACCTCCACTGTGCTGTCTGTGCAGGGGTAGGACGATGGCCCTGTGACATGGGGACACAGAAACTAAAGAGCTTTTAGACCATTCCTCCATATTAATTGCTGTCATGTGAAGTCTCTCTTCCTGGTGTAGCACAATTGCATGGAGGAACTCTGCAGGTATGAGAGTTACTCCAGCAAGGTAAAATGCGTGGTGACTGCGCGAGTGCCCGGTGGCCTGGGGCAGGGCAGGGCTACCATATTTTAGTGGTCCATAACAGGACCATGCTTTTTTCTCAGATAAATTGGTGATGATTCAGAATACCTCTACTGCCTTCAGCAGAAGGGCTTTATAGGACCTTGTGAATCATCGGTAACGAGGAAGGCTTTAGAAATACTTGTTTTTCTTCAGATTTCTCTCTGCCTGGATACCCACTCCACCACACTAATGACCTGACTATATTGGATTCCATGCTTTCCAAGCAGCCTTAATTACATGCTTCGTATCTTCCAATATTATGATAAAATTCATCATAGTCCTATGTCTGGGACAGTCAGCATTGTCACTCATTGAGATTAATCTGAATATCACTATAAATAGAAACAACAACATCTGATACTACGATGCCGAGTATTGTGTTGGATGGTTTTCATGCCTCCAAGCAAAACTCATTTAATGGAATAAAATACATAATACAGTACATGTAGTTTTACAGCATTAGTGTTATGAGATTCAAAACCAGATCGATATTTCTTTCATAAAAATTAATGCCTTGAAATGATCCCTCCATTTGTCATTCCAAAGAGGTCACCTTATTTCATTTCAAAGAGTAAACTGGGAATTGCACAAATGTACTTGCTGAATCTATGGTTTCACCGTACAAGCTGGCATGTTCCAGCATCCCCCTGTGCTGCCCACCATGCCAGCCCCAATTATCTGCTAATCCTTTGCCCACACAAGCACCATCATCCCTCTCTGTCCCTCTCCATGGGCGAGCATCCCTCTCCTGGCAGAGCCAGTCTTCTCCCACGTGATTCTTTGCAGTCCCTTCTGCTTAACTTCTACAGAGAGACACTCAAAAATAGATTAAGAGCTGAGATTATTGCTAATATTGAATTTTGCCTTGTCGAGAAAATAAATTTTACCTCCAAAACACCGTGTCCCAGAAAAATATATTCATAGCATCGCCAACCTCCCATCAGTAACTCCACATGGAAACATGCGAGTTCTTGAAGCAAGGATTTTCCTTTACTTGTGATTCATACAGAGGAAATAAGATTCCGCATCTATTAACCGTAGCCCAGCATTTCAACAACAATGCAGTTGAACGGCATGGCTCAGCTTGTTGACATGTATTAGGTGCATCAGTAACAACAAGGACAAATATTTAGAGGCTGATGAAAATGAAAGCTTGCTGAGAAACACAAAGGCCATTTTTTGGAAAGAGTCAAAGAATTGAAGTTTAGTGATGCCTATTTTTAGCTTTTTGTTAAATTCTCTATAGGAGTCTAACTGAAAAACGTATAGTTTTCCTGAAATATCTTTTAAAAAATGAATCATTACTCCACTTCCTAAAACCAGTATTGTCTTATTAAAACTTAGAAGAGGAAAATGCAAAAAATTGTTAATGAGTTCAAAACATATTAGCATCTAGAGAAAAATAGTGCTAAAGTATGTTAGTTTTCTTCCCAAATACCAGCGACAACCCAAGAGTCCCCCCATGGCGGGTATGCTGCAGTAAATTAAATTGGCCGTTCACTACCATCTCATTGAGTCAGGTTCATCAGGAGGGGTCTCAGCATGACCCTTTGGCTTTGCACCCAGAACCTGCACAAATGGAAACCTTTGGGCCTATATCCCATATTCCTGCCGGAAACTTAAACAAATGAGAGGGCGAGAGGGAGGAACAATCAGTTTGCAAATATGTTTGCTGCAGAGTGAAGGAGTTTATAGAAACTGATCAGATGAGCAGCACAAAATTAATTAAAACTCAAACACTTAAGAAGCATCTCTTGAAATCATGGGATCACACGTTCTGTAAATCGATTTTCATACAGCCCTCATCCTTCTTCCCCGTGACCATACTGCAGATCCAGCAGGAACAGGCACCGACGACTGCCAAGAGCCAAATTTCATTCCCTCAAGCCAGAAGCTGAGACAGAACCACAATCTCCATCGATACCAGTCGCAGCACCTTGAACGTTGCAGCTCAGCCAGCCACAGCTTGTTGATGCAGGCAGCTACCACCGCTTTGGCCAAGGGGATATCCTCGCTCAGAGAGCCTGGGGAAACGCAGACCCTTTGCTAAGAAAAAGGAAGCATCCAGCTCAGAGCTGCACTTTTAAGCTGTATTTCTTCCCCAATAATCACATTTCTACCGGCTTCATTGTGTCTAGAGCAGAAGGCAGGATTGCAACTCTCATCCTTCTCATTTAGTACAAAGGTGCCCGCAGAAGGAAATATAGCCAAAAGCCCCCAAGGGATGTAAGGGACGTTTCGATGTACGCTCCCAAACTCATTGTACGCCTTTATCCCACGCTGGTTTCTAAAAAGTTCCCCGGAGGGGCTTGGTAACGAACCCCTCTGGGCCACAAGAACCATCACTGATAAAGGAAAAAAGGTATTTAGACAAGAAAGAATGATTGTTGATTGACTATTTAAAATCACATCCACTGAGGACAGAAACCTGAAGCAATAATTAGTTCATTATTAAAGCTTGTAATGAGAAGTCTGCGGTTGTAAGGGAGTCCAAAAATTAGTTTTCCAGTACAAAAAAGAAATCAGTGTGCTGCTATTCCCCATATTGCAGGGTTCTACTCCCAGAAAATACAAAACTGATGAAACATTTGGCAATTTTTTTCAGCATAGTTATTGAATTTCATGGACTTAAATTTGTAAGGAAAGCTATGACACTGTGAAGTAACAATATTTTTTACAATGCAAAACTAGCAGCCTAAAAACATATTGCCTTGAACTCCCCAACGCATTTGGAAACAGCTTTCCAAATTGTTTATTTTTGGAACAGATATTTAATTTACAATCGGCATACCATTTATTGGCATGCTCTAACAGAATTGTATCTTGAAAAAGTCACTGTATTTGACACACTTGCATATTTATGCATTTATATCTCCATGGTCCACCACACATTATATTATCCCTTCTGTTGCATCAATCCGAGGCCCTGCGGCAAAGGCACGGGCGCTTGGTGCTGGGCAGCACACCTGCCCCACGCAGCCCTGCTCCCAAATCCCTCCCCGGCCAGGACAGGGATGGGGCACAACCCCTCGGAGAAGCAGAGGTCTTGTCTACAGAGGGGTGCAGAAGGGCTCTCTCACATTAACTCCTGCCAGGGCACTCGCATCCCTGCTTCTGAAGAGGATGAAGTTAAATAACAGAGCGAAAAATAAAGCATCCAGCCAGAGGCACCCCCCAGCTCGACCCCTTCCAAGGTGAGCCATCGCCAAACTGGAGAGAGCTCGTCCCCGTTGTCTTCAAAAGGGCATCAAACATTCACCTGTGCTTCAGTAGGTCTCAGGCGTGGGGTCTAACTTGCTCCTGAAGGTGGGACCTTGACGCGCAGCTGGGATGCTCTTCAACATTTTGACTGAAGTAACTCACAGAAGGTCCCCCACAAAGCTCGTGGCAATGACGGACACTGAGCTCGCGTGTAACGCCTCCCCCTTCCTCTAAACGCTGCGCTTGTGCAGGGCAGCTGCACCTCTCATTAGCTGTAATTTTGGAAGAGAAATCCCCTCACGTACTTGGCCTTAGGAGACATACTGCCCTCATTGGCAATTCCTGTGCCCACTTCCAACGCAACGACACATCCTGCGTGACTCAGAGAGCGATGACCCACTCTGACTACTCCCGAGCCTCAGCAGCCCCGACAGCTTCGCTCCATCAGCACGAGCACGTCAGTCAAAGGCAGGCAGGGTCGGGGTTACGGCTTCCCTTCGCTCCGGCGGCAGCTGTGCGCAGCTGGGACTCAGTGCCATCCCGACGGCTCCAGGGAAAATCCCCCCGCCCCAACTATTCCCATCATCTTTTATCAAAGGTGCAATTCAGGGATAAGTGCGGAGAGAGATCTGGAGGTAGGGGGAGGGCCTGTTGCTTTCATCACACAGGAAAAAGCCCAAGTCTAATGTAGATCCTTCACATCAATTTTTTACAAAAGGAAAGCTTCTACAGAACTTCAAACAGTAATTACACGGGTGACTTCAAACCAGAGGGCCTGGGCACCGTTCTGCCCTGCTGACCCACGCTGACCCACCTGCTGGCGTTAGCTGAAGATGCTCCCAAACCTCTGCGCTAGATTGGGAACAGGCAGGTGAGCCGCAAGGAGAGATATCGTAACTTCGTACGCAGAGCGGAAGATGAATAGCCTAAACCTTACCTCTCCTGGAGAGAAAGGCCCTTAAGAAGCATCAGTAGCTGGCTGAGGAAACCCCACTGTGCTCTGTATGGGTTATATTTTTTTTTTTTCCCCTCCCTACATTAAGGTAGAGTACAAATACTTTTCTTCCAAGATACTGTCAGAGAAATGTAAACACTAGTGAGTAAGATTTCTTTGCAGAGGCCTCCAGATGGAAAGACTTTTCATCTACGAGATGCTAGGGAAAAGCCAGTTTGGGCATGAAAATAAGTGTTCAAGAGCCCTTCACCCACCCTTCACCACCGCCACGGTCAGTAAAACCTACAGGGAGCCACGTGAAGCAAGCTGGCTGCAGCAGCTCATGCATTTGAGAAAGTATTTAGGTTAGCAAGTTTTTTGTGGTTGGGTGGTTGGTTGTTTTTTTTCTTTCCAATAACTTATACCTTCTCACCCACCGCCACGCAACAGCACTTAGCTGCTTAATAGGTCCAGTTCTCCTCCTCTCTCTCAGAATAGTTCTTTCTTATTTCTCTCTGGCTGGGACGTGTTCTGAACTGTGTTTTGAAGGAGAGGAAAATAAGGAACAGTTTTATCGCATGAAAAATCCACTTAAAGAAGGCAGAACCGAGCTGTGAAATACATATTCAGTAAAATCTCTCTCAGTATGTACCAGTTCCTGCTTTCCGGATGATTTGGTTAAAAAGCAATTTTGAGCAGATGCTTAGTCACAATACATTAAAATATTTAGATTTATATAAGTATCTCTACATGCAGAAACTGCCCAAATGTCTTATTTTCTGCAAACGCCATTACGTAACACATCACCAAAGATCTTGCAGGTATTGTGGCATTATACAAAAGGTTCCCAGTGCCCAGGATTTCCCTCTGAGCGAGAGCTCAGTACAGAGTGCCCAGGATTTGCTCTTGCATGAGATTCAGTATAAAACAGCTGGCTAATTTCAGCCTACTGGCTGGTGGAAGCCTACAGCAGATCAGCGTCTGCTGAACCAGTACTTCAGCAGAACTTCAGCACCGCTCGCATCCCTCCAAGCTTCTCGGCTCCAGCTCAAGCAGAACATGAGATCATCTGTTTTGCAGCCCGGGAAGGGGTGTTTGTAATGCAAGAAGTCTCGAACAGAAATAAGTACGGTGTGCCTAGCGATGCCAAGCTTGCTCGCACACACAAGCGGGGCTGCTTTCTCGGAGGTAGCATTTCAATACGAAGACCCGCACATTAAAGCCGCACAAATTTTTAGAGATTCAGCACACCGCTGAATCCAGAAGCAGCGCAAGTCGCATTTTAATTTGCCAAGAGGGGGAGGCGAGCAACAAAAACAAAACCAGATCCTTAACGTTCTTTCAGGAAAACCGACAGGACCGAGGCCGGCTGGGCAGCGCAAAGGGCAGTGCTGGGAGAAGGTGCATCGCTCCGTTCGTCTTGCATGTGACGGCTGTACCTGGCACCGACAGCCAGATGGGAATAACGAGTAACGACGGCTGCTGACAGCAGAGAGTGGATTTGCCATGAAAACCTCACAAGTTTCCAGCTGGGAAAAGCGGGAGATCTCTCCGCCCGCTGCACAAAAATAAAAATAAACCCCACCACCACCTTCCGCATGCGAAGGCGTAGGATAGGAAGCGAGAAACTCCGCTGCTCACGATGCATCTGGTGGCGGTTCTGTCACTGTCACTGCACCCGCGATCGCTGCCGAGGAGCGCCCGGTGCTCGCTGCCGGGGCCCGGCGGCTTCAGCCAGCGCCCTGGGGGGACATCCCCGGACCCCCCGCCGCCGGGGAACCAAACCTCGGCTCAGCCCCGGACAGATGCGCTCTGCCGGACTTGGGGCGCCGGAGAAGGGCAGGAGGACGCAGCGGGGTGGAGGGGGGGGGACACACACAGGTCTCCGCGCCCCGACAGCCAGCGAGGCCGAGCCCCGGCCCGAGAGGGGCTCGATGGCAGCGCGCCCCGGGGGGGGCACGGCCGCGGAACGGGCAGCGCTGCGGCGCATCCCCCCCGCGCAGGCACAGGCAGACACACACGGCTCTGTAATCCGCCGGCTCTGCTCATCCCTCGGCGCTGGCGGGAGCCGCCGGAGCCTCGGCCGGCGGCGCGGAGCGGAGCGGCGCTCCCGGGCTGCAGCCGGAGCCCGGCCAGCCGCCCCCGGCCCCCGGGA